>CAEFZY010055827.1:0-98418 GCA_903066815.1 Brachyrhaphis roseni | reverse complement strand
GCCACTCCGTTCCACTACTCCATTCCAGGTTTCTTTGTATGGCAAATTAGTCACGCCCTTCTCCCCAAATCCAATCACCTTGCATTATGTGATTGGATTTGCCAACAAAAAAAAAAGTGTCCTCCTTTTCAGAAACCAAAATCTGGTCACCCTATGTCAGGATCAACCTCACAGATGCTTAAAAAGAAAAGCTATACAAAACATTAAAGGAAGAGGGGAAACCCAAGATGCACAATATGTCCTCTTCCTCAAAGAAAAGGTCAAAAGACACATTGGGGATTTCACACCATGTCACATTTGCATCAGGCATTCACTTACATGGAAGAACATCAATATGGCCGGCAACATGTGCAACATGTGGTGTCTGCAGAACAGACTTCCAAATAAGCCTAAGGTAGATCTCCCTGCATACCTCATATGCTTTAAATTTGAGCTATTGTACATGATAAAAATTCTATTAGAATAGAAACGTGATAAATGTATGCAAGTTTCAGTGTTAAACATGACTTAAATCAATTAATCACATCTTTTAACTCTAAAATATTCTTTTGCTTTGCAAAAACTCAAGATAACTTCTAGTTTAATGCCTCATTTGTTCAGCGTTTCTGAGAATTAAATTTTCTCAGCCTCAAAACTTCCTCCTCTTTACCGCGATGACACCACAATCCAACGCTGGATTATATTTATCCCAGTTGTACCGTTCAGGCTCCATGAAGTGCATCCACCTGTTTCCTCTTCGAATCACTCATCCTGCTCAGGGTTGTGGGGGGTCTCTGGAAAGTGATCATGACGCTTCAGTTCAGTTCAGTTCTTAACTTAGTCATAGCAGTTGTGTCAGTATTTTATTTATGTGTGTGTGCCTCATCAGGACACTTATCCTATTCAGCATTGCATCTGTCTATTCTGTAAGGTTTAATTGCTGCATCACACTGGTTTAATTTTTCTTCTTCTTAAAGTGTCCTTTTCAAGCAGCTTGAAAAGGACAAATAGCAAATAGGTGTCCATTTTGCATAATGGAGTTTTGTTTTCTTTGAAAGCACCCCAACAGCCCCTAATGACCAAAAGTACCTTTGGCATAAAGCCACTGGCTGCAAACTATTTAATTAGGCATCTTGCTTTGTTAATTGCAGATCCTGTCAAAACACATCAAGAGCAAAAACCATGCTGCTGTTTTCTTTCATTCGAACTAAGATAAATGTGACTATTGCATTTTGCATGTGAGCAAATTGCAAGATTTATTTATTTTTTTGTCAGGTCGATGCGTCGCTGTAAATCTGCAACGCTGTTGCCGATAGTCATTAAAAGATGCAATTAGAGAGATTCAAAGTCACAAGGTCCGCCATATTTCCTAAAGGGAATCAATGAATTAAAGAACATCTGACAGTGACCCTAAATCTTAATAAAAGAAGTGGTTTGCCTCAGCTAACTCTCTGAATCAGGGACAGGGAAAGGAAGGCAGGGGTGTACGGAGCTGGCGCCGGAACACTCAGACAGAGAAAGACCGTTTTAGGTCCCTACTGGCCCTGCACCAGTCATGGACTGCATCCAGTGTCAGCTGCATCTGAAGCCAGCCAGAATTTAGTTGACATTTATCACGATGATTCTTGTCTACTTCCTGTGGTCTCACTGCATCATTGATTCATGTCCCGGTGACATCCCACACTGGGCGAGTTTACATCTGACATGTACACATGCCAGATAAAGATTAGCCACATGAGAAATCTTGATGTTCGAACCAATACCGGTCTTGTCTGTGCATGAAGAATGTGAGACCAAACAGCCGACAGTTAATTGAGCATGAGAGAGTGCAATAAGGGCGCACGAAAGGCAGCGAGAGCAAAAAGAGAGAGAGAGAAAAAAAAAACAATCACAAAACATCAAGCTGTAGCCTCATCTAAGTTAATTGCAGCTGAATGGCATTTTGCTTTGATATCGGCAGACATTTTAAGCTGAGCATTTAAAACTCACATTATGCCACATCTTTAAGCATACATTGTCTTGTAAAAGTATTCAGACCTCTTTATCATTCTAAAATAAAAATCTTGTGTTTGCTCAACCACCCCACCCGATGCTTTGGGATACATCTCTACTAAATATGCACAACAAGAGACTTCCCACTCTTCTTTGAAAATAGCTCAAGTTCAGTCAGATTGGATAGAAAACTTGTGTTTATCTTTGTTATTTAAATTCTGCCATAGTTTATTGGTCTATTAGAGTTTTTAGATCTTGACAGGGTCATGCTAAATCATAAGCATGTTTTTATCTAAACCATTTCATAGTTCTTCTCTCAGTTTAGGTTCACTTCCCATCCGAAAGGTAAAACTCTGCACCAGTCTCAAGTCTTTCACAGCCTCTGACATTTTTATGACCAGCTTTAAGAACAGCATTCCCACCGCATGACACTGCCATAATCACATTCAAGGTTTGGGGACAGTGTTCTCACCAGGCTTTCATCACACATTACATGTTACATGTAGGCCGAAAAGAGCAGTTTGTCTCATCTGACCTTCCTGATGTTTCGCTACACGGCTTCTGGCAAACTTTATCAAGACTTGCTATGACTTTCTTTCAAAATGTCTTTCTACTGTCCTTTCGTCAGTTTCGCCCACTTGAACTTACCATTTCTGCAGCTCCTGCAGACTGGTCTTATCAGATTATTGATATAAATACCTTTGCTTTTCCTCTTGCAGACGTACTACTCCATCTGGAATTCGAGGTTCATGCATCCCAGGCATGAATTGTTTTCTGCAGCTACAGTGCAGCTTTTTAATTTCTCTACTTGCGCAGTCTGTCAGTTTTAGTGGACAGTCATATTTTGCTGGGTTTGCAGTTGGACCCATCTCTTTCCTTTTCAGATAGTGAGTGCTGAGTCAAATGTTTAAATCTGAGGAAATCATTAAATAACAATCCAGTTGGATTTGCAGTATGAATTACACACAGTGGACAAGACTTACTAATTTAATAAGTGACTTCTAAAGATATTTGGTTGCACTGGGTTTAGTTATTCGGTATCAGGGTAAAGGAGGCTGAGGAAAAACCATACTGAACCTTGGAGGTTTTCCTTTTTTCTGAAAACTAGCAACCCTAATGCAAACATTACTAATATGGTGAAGCCTGTTTTTTTAGGTTCCTGTAGCGAAAATATTCAAGCAATTTAAAATATTTAGTTTCATTTTATGTGATGAATCATCAATACAGTAGATGGGTTCAAGCACTTCTTAAACTGTTATACGATACTTGAATTTAAAAAAGACAAAATCAAGAACTCAAAGTAGATTGTGAGTTAAGAACTCCCTTCAAAACAATGCATGATGACACAATTACAAAAGGTTGTGCCCTAGACTGCAGGGCACCATTTTTTCTTCTTTTGGTTGACCTGTGTGAAGACAGACGGGTTTGAACAGATTAAAACTCATTCTCATCATGTTCGAGATTGAAAGATACAAAGAGTTCTAGGAATAACCTCAGAAACTAATCGTCCTTATTCCCCCACATGATATCTCCAGATTCAGATAAAGACCCTCATGTTGTTGAACCCATTGAAATACAGACCTGTGTCTGTGCCACATTTTCAGGTCATGTATCAATCGTAGCTGTTTCAATGGTCATGCAGATATTCTGCCAATGGCATCAGACTTTTCTGCACTGATTTCTAAAACAAAGCTAAAAATAAGCCCACAGATATGTCCCCAAGCTATACTAATGGAAGATTTGAGTATGTACATTCACAGTGAATGATGGAAACGTATTTACTCATTTTCAAGAATAATGTGAATTCCAACCCTATTGGATGGGGTCCTTTGGGCTTTGCCTAATAAACACCCAGTGACAGCCACATTTCCTGGCTGCCTGACGTCTGTATTTGATAAGTTGTAACTTGTAAGCTGGAATTCAATCAGCCTTTTTTGGTAAAAAGACCATAAACAGCCCTAATCTGAGATCATTTACTCCACTGACCAAATGTTCCACACAGCTTGTAAAGTGCAGTACTTTAGTGACAGGGTTTCAAAAAAGAGATGTTGTATTTCGAACGCTACCACACCCCCACATTAAGTGTTCTTACCACACATCAATTTCTTGATTACAATTTAAAGGGTTTGAAGGAAGACTCCTTTAATTTTTGTTCTAAAACACTGTTTTTCCATGTAGCTGTGGTGTATCTGGACAAGCCACAGATCATTTAGACACTTAATATGTGGAGAGACGCCTGATAAGTGCAAATAAAAAAAAAAAAACACCCATATTCCCTCCCCCATTTGTGTACAGATTTATGTGGGTATTACACTCACTTCTATTTATTTCCTAATCTCAGAATCTAACCTGAGTCTGAACCCAAATCACTTAACCTGAACACTTTCCTACAGTGAGCCCCTATGGATTATATATCTGTAATTCTATTCATCCTGTCTGAATTCAAAAGCTTGACGTCCTCATATGTTCATAAATATAGGCCCAGCCTTCACGCTTGGCTACTGAGAATATTAGAAACCTCCGTGGAAAGACGGTAAGAAATGATCTCACATGTGTGGAAGGAAAGTGGAAACTGAGGCTGTTTTGTCATCTTCTAAACCTTGCACAAGAATATGATATTAAAAACAATGAGGTGCCAATCCCACACTAGTGTAAAGAGAAAGATTTTTAAGAAATATGAGGAGTGTGGTATGTTACTGTAATATTACAGGGTTTATCTTTAAGTGTTTTGCACAACCAGAGTTTTAAATGTTGTCCTATTATATTTCATTACACACCTCAAGTCAAATTAAACTGGATGGAGCACTTCAATGGAAACATTACTAGGTACAACATGGCATCCTATTCAGGTACTGTTTCCCAGAGATGCACATGCGATGGTTTGAAGTTACCAAAGTAAGAGACCCTGTGAAAGTACTAGCTAAAGCTGATAAGTGAGAGTCATTATCAACAGTGACATTAGTCCAATGCCCACATAGTATAAAAGGTCACTCGCATAGAAGAAGCCATTACTCTAAAAGCAACACAAAAAACCTCATTACAGTGTACAAACAAGTATTTGCCATAATGACCATGATTACATTTGGAGGAAAAAGGGGAATCTGGCAAGCTTGAGGACACCATTCCAATTGTTGCATGAGGGTTTTTTTTTTTTTTTTTGAACAACATGATAAGAAAAAATATAAAAAATATCTAACCGAAATTTTAAGAAAGTGGGTCAAGAAGGTAAACCTTAAGCATAAATGGATCCTGACTCAGTTTCACCAGTTCTCTAAGGAGAAATTATTTTGGTATTTTGCTTAATTGTTGGAATCCTTGCTGACCTAAAACAGGAAAGGTGTAGTTTGATTTAATCCCAGACAACAACGAAAAAGTGTTCTACATCTTTCTAAATAGTGTATGCAAATAAATGGCTTCAACTATAGATACAACTGGGTGTCGAGCTTAAAACAGAGACCTTCATATCTTGGAGCCACAGTCATATCAGCCCATGATTTCCTCACCAGATAAAGTACTGCTGTAAGCAGTAACTACTTCATACTTTCTCAATTTTCTAACTCACTGGATTAAGTGTCAAAAATATGTTTTTTTAATACCTTGTTTTTGTTCAAGAGACTTACAACCTATCACTAGGACTACATGTGTCACAAGATGTTCAGTAAGGACGTTAACTAAGCAATTCAGTGAGAATAAACCAACAACACCTCGCCTGCAATATTTCTTGCCATACTGTTTTACAGATCATCGGAGCCGATGTACTGGAAAATAAATACAGCTGCGCAAAAACTGAGCTGCGCAGTGTTTTCACAGCGCTGGCAAGTCGCCTTTATGCCTTTTAAACAAGCTATATTCAGGCTGATTTAGAGTACCCCACCAGTCATCAGCAATGTTGACACAAGAACAATATGCATCAAGATGTTATCAAGTCAATTTAACAAAACAACCCAATACAAGTGGTTTTGGCATCCATGCAGCAGTGTGCCATGTCATCGGTTCTCAAAAATATCCCTCTGAGACCGATAAAGTCATATATGTTATGCCACAAATTTTTTTTGTATCCTAAGTTGACAGCCTGAGAAGAACATTGATCGTGTTTAATCTACTGATATTTTCTGCAAGCTAATTATGAAAAAACATTAGAAATAGACTTTAAAGGCAATAAAACAAAACATTGTAGAGGTAGTTAACAGCAGCAACAACAAAGAACATATTGTTTGTTTGGTCTTTTTACGGCTAAATTCAAAGTGTTCCAGGTTAGGGTTTGAGATAAGGAGGAAAAAATATGCAAAACATATAAACATTTGTCAAAATTGATCTCATTTGTGAAAAATTACTCTCCTTCTTTTGCCAAGCCAGTTCACATTCTCCTAGGATGGAAAAACATAGCTTAACATGAAATACACAGCCTAACACAAATTTAAGGCTAACACATAGCCTTAAATTCAAGACATACATGCCAGTGCCACAAATATGAAAATTGCTCAGTTGATAAAATGTGTATTTTTCTCCTTCTCTTGTTATTGTCAGTTTTAGTCTTTATGAGACAGATGATAATTAACAAACGTGTTTTTAGCAAATAAATAAATAAATACTCTTGCAGCCCCACATCCAGGTTTTATGTGAGTCGTGTTGCGCTTCCAATAAAGTGGATCAGACCAAATAAATGCCTGCAGTTACTTCAGATTAACTCCTAAACTCTGCATAGGTCCTGTGTTGTTACCTTGTAACAACCTTCCACTAATCCTCAAAAACTGAAATATATTTACCTAAATTAATAAAACATGAGTTAACTAGCTCAGCTAAATTCAGCAGCCATGGCTATAAAATGCAAGTGCTGTTGTTTTATATGAACTCATAACTAGACCCAAATAATCTCTAAGCTCTTTAAAGAGTATAAAGCCTTTGGACTCTTACATTTTAGAAAGTAGCTGTCTAGAAATAATTGGAGTCAGATCCAGGAAGGAACACATTACATGTGTCTCATACAAACACCCCTTAAGTAATATGAAACTAAGCCCAGATAAACCACTTTAAAAATATTCTTTGATTACTAACCCCTATAATTATTAATATGCTGCTCACTCAGCATATTAATAATTATACAATCCTTGACTTATATTATTTAATTAATGGGGGTCAGTAAGTGAAGTAATTTGCCTGCATTCCCCAGCAATTACACTTTTGCACATATCTTTTGTTTTAAAACACCAACTTAATCCAAGACTCAATCTGTGTTACTAAAAGCACAAAATCACATATTGTAATTATATATTTTTCTGGTTTGAAAAAAAAAACAAAACACTCCTAATTCATATAGGTTTCTATAGGATTCATATGTCAAAAATGTTTTCTCTAGTTCTTACTGACTTGCATCTGCTGTTATGATTTTCTCTGTACTGGATTATAGCTCCTGTGGGATTGATGGGGGTCTTTGTAGCACTTATCTCACATGTATTAGCTAATTAAAATGACTTTTGACGTAAACCTTCATGATTGTTTACATTTTTGTAAAATAAAAAAGCCTTCTATATAGCGCACTGACGTCTTTCTTCATATTTACTGTGGCATAAGAACATATTTACCCCTTGCAGATGATTCTTTGATTTTGTTGTTGTTTTTTATTTTTTTGGTTCATGAAACAATTTTTTTTATATCAGACAAAAGATATATTATATTTAATATAAAATACAAGTATACAAAAAATAGCTCTGCAAACAAACTCAGCACTGCAGCAATAAATAATCAGCCCCTAAACCTAATAACTGGATGCCATCAAATGTTTCCAATATCTAACAATGAGTCTTTTACTTCACTGTGAAGCAAATTTAGCCCCATCCTCTTTTCAGATTATTTATTTATTTATTTATTTATTTATTTATTTATTTATTTATTTATTTATTTATTTATAAGGGGCAGACTTGCTGGTGAGCTTCTGCTTATTGTCCAGCTACAAAACCCAAGTGCACTTGAGCTTAAGTTCACAAACTGATGACCAGACATTCTCCATGTAGAGTTTCTATTAAAGAGCAGAATTCATGGTTCCATCAATAACAGCAATTTATACAGATCCCGAATCAGGAAAGCAACACAGTCTGCAATGTTTGACAGTCAGTATACGTTCTGTTTATGAAGTGTTGTATTAAGGCCTGAATGTACCTCACAAGAACAGAAAAAAAATCATTCCTCCTGTGGCTGCAGGTACTAAACCACAGCATTTTTTTCCTTCAGCTTCTTCTTGATACGAATGCCGAGAAAACCTTTTTCTTGTGTGGCGTCCAACAAATATTTTGTGATTGGTCATAAATTTGAAGAGGGTATGGTTATTAAGCTGAAAAATGCTGCAAAGACGGGACCTTTGAAGACTTCCCAGGAGTTTTGGACTCGGGTTCTTGTGAGGTATGACACATACTGACCAGAAAGCAGTTTGTACTTGTCAGTCCCTTAAGTGGGAAAGAAATAAGCACCGCTACTCCCCTCAATTCCTTACAATTATGTGACAGAAACACATGTGATATTTTTATATATGCCTATTGAGCTATAGATCTATAGTTTAATTGTACAGAAATTATAAAAAAAGAAAGAACAAAGCTGGCTTTAAATCAAATCCGTATGAACCAAATTCAAAGTGTCATGGATCCATTAAAGTCAAGCCTCATAACATTAAGTGAACATGAAAAGTGGCATGAAAAAATACAGATGTGAAATGGAAAGTTGTTAAAACATAAAGGAATTATAAATCCCTTTCAGAGCCAAGACTTCAATAAGCTTAAGGCTTCCAATTGTAAAATATATCTCTTCTCTGATTAGCCCCAACCTCAACAGAGCCATGCAAATTTAGTAATATTATTTCACACTGCCACTAATGGTGGTGGCACACACCAAAACACTGGAAGCATGGGGGCACTGAAGTGATTAGAGTTTATTTTTGCATTGCACATTAGCTGTAGTTTACAAAACTCTTCCTGGTCGCTCTCTGGTTCATTTCCAATACAATAACACTACCACACATCCCGCCATGCGGTCTAAGGACAGGCAGAGCACGCACAAGAGACACTCACGCTAAAGTCCATGTCATGTGCACACTACACCTGAGATCCCACCACATATGAGTTAAGGCAATTTCCCTGAAGCACTTTCTGCATCCCCGGTGTGCCAGCAGAGCATTACGGCCTGGAGCGAGCTTGCAATCAGCAAGCACCTTTTTTTGTTGCCTGGACGATGCAGAGCAGTACGAGGAACACACACTTAAGGGGAATTGGGTCTCCCCCTCCTAACTGAGTTGTTGAAGTGCTCTTGGAACAATTTTGGCAGGTGAACCACACCTGGACATGTTCACCTCTGTTTCAAGTTTTTCCAGTGGATAATGGCTTTCTTTGTGGCACCAAGGCCTTATAAATAGCTTTCCAGCTTGTTAGATGTCAGTGACCTCGTTTTCCTTGTGTGCTTGAATGTCTTTATATTGCTGCATAAGGTGTTACTGTTTTAGCCTTCTTTATGTTGCCAAACATGTTCTATTCAGATTTTGTTGTTGTTGTTGTTTCTACTGCAGATCAGGCAGAAATTATGCTTGACCTGTCCAGTGAAGCTCAGCAAGAATATGTGGTTATTTATAATTAATTCATCAGTTAGGGGTTTAGTAACTTTACAAGTGGCTTTTCCTTTCTTATTAAATTAAATTTAATTATAATTTGACAACTAGTTTTTGTATTTACTCAAAATATCCATGTCTCACATTTAAATTTATAAGATGATGTAAAACATTTAAGCCTGAAAAAGAACAAAAGTAGAGGTTTGTAAGGCGCAAACACTTCTTATATAGACTTGACAATTTCTTGAAATTTAGATACGAGTTTCATGTTAAATACAAAGTTTACATAATGAAGTCGAAGAGTTTTTCTAAGGCATTCCTCCATGATGAATGCTGTGATTTTGTTTGTTTGCTTTTTGTTAACCTACAGTTCCAAACTTGTCTTCATATTTTTATGCAGGGCCCTCACACATGTCCTTTTAAGGCAATTTAAGTTTGAGTCAGACATCTTCTAACTTCTACCTGTCAGTTATTCATCAAAAAAGCATCAAAAGGTCTCTGCCATTTACATGATGCATACATCCTGCTTACCCTTATTGACTGACAATATTTACAGATCCTTATAGTAAATTACAAATGTTTCAATTCAGATCAGTGAAAACTGCATTGCATTAGTGTAGGAGTGCCTTCAGCTTACATGTTCGTTCTTGCTAAGCCTCCATTTTAAAAACTTAAGTCTGAAGGTTACAGGTTTCAGTTTTGTTTTGCATACTACGATTAAAACAGCGCAGTTATATATTTTTTTGAGGCGGTTGCAGGAAATTGCAAATGATTGATGAGGCAGTGGAACCCACTGGACTTCTGCTCAAGAGAAGAAGCAGGCAAACTAATGTTTTCACAGCTCCTCACCCCTGCTGAAGAACAGTATGTTACTGTGCATACTGGACTCAAATTTATTTCCTCACCAAAACATGACTCTAAAATAAAAAGCAGATAATGAAGATTAGAAGAAATTTTCCAGAAAAACAGGTAATGCAGATACTGGTCATTTTGTATTCGTCCTTACAAATGTAAGACTTTTGACCTCACAATGAATCTCTTTATGATACGTCTTTTATATCAACATGTGGACAACTATTTTAGGCAAAGTGATTTTATGCTTAAATTAATTAAATATGTGCCAATTAAACATGACAATTAATAACATTTGATTGACGATTATGAATAAATATCTTTGATTTTTTATTTTTATTTTACTGTATTTTCTTTTATTTTTGGATATCGTCTTAGTAAATAACCTTACATAGCTATTCTTATTGCCTTGTCCTTGCCTGGCTGTTTTGATAATTATATAATATGTTAAAAAAAAAATTTAAGATTAATGGATTTACATCTGACTGTGCTAATATAATATGTGGAGTCTCACAGGAATCTGTTTTTACGACAATCTCATTTTTTAGGCATAATGATTTGTCAGCTCCGTTAAGCTTTTATGTTTCAAATGTATTTTGGACTGACACTCAACACTAATGCTATCTTGGAAATATATCTAAATAGTCCATCTGAATATATTATCTTTTCATGTAATCAAATCTACATTCAGAATTTCTTAAATAGAATTTTATCACATTTTTTTGTCTGGCATGTTGAAATTAATTTTACTTTGCCGTGTTTTTGTTTTCCTTCTTCTTGCATTTAATTATGAAACCCATTTGAGAGGGATAGAACGGGAGCTACATCTCAGTGGAACATTTCCTTGAGGTTTCTTGTAATCCTCATGTTATTGAGGATGTAAACACATCTTTTAATAACTTAAGGCTGTAGATTATCATTAAAATAACAGTTTTTCTTTATGACATTTTGTAGCCTGAAATGGGGAACAGACTTATGAAAAAAAAAACAAAAAAAAACTTGGTTCCCAGAATGACTGCAGCTTTAAGATTCTGCCAGAAGGCTCAACCCCTGGCGCCATTTGAAGCATATTGTAATAAGGCTTAACATGCTGATGGAAGATAAAGCTGAGAAAAGGAAATGTAGAGGAAAGGGAACTGGGATGTGTAATTTAGCACTGAATGATCCCTCATTGACAAGAACAACATGTAATAATCTGACTTTATTTTGATGGACTATGCGTCATAAAATCAATCCATAGTCTGTGCTTGTACTAGGTGCAAGCGTCATTCGGGAATTGCTCTGTGGGTTATCCCAGGGGACTTGATAGATAAAGGGACAAGCAAGCAGTTGGGGGAAGGCGGCATCTGCCTTCCTTTGTTATAAAATTCCAGCACTGCACGCAATTCCCCTGACATGTTCACCTCTTCAACGCCGGTTGGGCTAAGATTAGAAAGACACACCTTAGAGCAGCTTTCTAAAGTAACAAGTCCTGATTACCTGTATGTGTGCAAGAATTCAGACTGGCCCGTTAATGCTTGATTTGCAGTGGGGAGACAGAGTCACAGAACAAGTAAAATGATAGATGTGAACGTCAGATTGCATGCAAGAAGGAGGGATAAGGTTGAAGGAGAAGATAGCACGGCACAGTTTTAGGCAGCAGATTGAGACAGCTGTAGGATACAAATGGTATGAAAACATGAGCGTGGACCCTGTGATAGCATCTTTTCAGCCAGCTTCCTTTTTGCTTTGGAACATTGCTCACATTGCTAATGGTATATGTAGGCAGTTGACAAGCTTAAACCTGTTCTGCTGATTTTTAAATAGAACAACCAGCCCCTGTGTTTGGCTTTTCCTTTGCGGCAAGGCCACTGTAGCAGCCTAAAAATGCAAACAGGACATCTTGTTGCTTAGAGGAAACCAATCCTCATTATATGAAAAAAAAAACATGGTTTGAGAAACAAGTCTTGTTTTCCCAAAGCCATTAAAGGTACTGCCTCCCCACTGAGACAGAATAATAGGCAGTGAATGCCACATTTCTAAGACGCACTTATATAAAATGCTCAACTTCTGCTGGCTACCCTTTAAACCAAAACAACATCTCAAAGTGTTGAATGTCATGCTCATTTTAGACTTCATCCTCCTGGATTTCCCTGGTCTTTCTTCTCTGCAGATTTTCAGCTCACTTTATGACCTTATTTCCAGTCAGTCAAGTTTGTAAGAAGTAGTGGTGCTTAGGTCAGACGAAGGGTAAAGAAGTGGGAAGCTCTACTGTGATTACGCAGTGTTCATTACAGTTTACATGAGTAGGTCAGTTTTCTAATAGGATTATATGTCACTGAGACTTTGATTGCTCCTGTAATTACCAACCTATCAGCAACAGAGTTATATGAATGCAATCAGGTGGGCAGCGCTAACCTCAAGGCCCCAATTTGTGGTTGGGTAGTGACAGATAATAACGAATGACACTGAATCAGGCAATAAGCAGAAATGTGATCTCTCAAAATGTCCTCTAAGTAGGCGCCTTTGCTCTCTGGAAATGGCTACCATGATCATTTATTGGACGTATGTTCACACCTTTTAAATTGGCTCTAGATAAGACGGCAGGCTGACAAGAAAAAGGTTGGTCTCTACAGATGCCAGTCATTAGGTGGAAATGGAGATTTCACAGTGGACAAAGCTTAGGAAGGTGTTGCGAAGTAATACGTTTTTCTTCAAACTTTTGAATTCCAGAATGTTGAAATGAACCATCTGTGTCTGCACGCTTGAAATGTTTGTTACCTTGTGGGTGTGTCGTTTGCGGCAGCCATCTTGATGCCCTGCTGAAGAGGAGGCCCACCTCAGATCCAGCTCTTTAATTAGAAGCAGTGATAAAAGCTGGCGTTTCATTGGCTGAAGCTTAAAGTACTTAAGGTACAAACAGTTTCCAGAAAGAAGGTAGACTTTTTAATCATCGATTTTCTCTTACCTTTCTCTCTTTCACAGCACTACTCTTTTAGCTTCTTTGTTCTCTCTGCTTCTTCTTCTAGCGCCAGAGAACGTAGCAACCCGATTGGCTGGAGCTAGTCACATGGGCTACACATCAATGTGACCCTTCACATTGATGTGAGATTTGAGATAGAAGATTTTTCTCACACTTGACCGTTTTAGCTGCTGACAAAATAAATCTGTTTTATACGATTTTAAACTAAATAAAATTTAATAACATGAAATACAGCATTTATAATGTCTATAATTATTATTTTTTTATATCTTTAACTATTTTAAGTCCTATTTATTCTCCATTTATTTCCTATTTATGCATTTTATAGCTATTTTTATGAAAAGGCTTATATTTAGTGAGAGCTATGTTAACCTGGGTTACCCTAGCACTACCATACCTTTGCTAACTTCTTTCTTGAAATGTGTTTTGAAATTTCAAAATATATATGTAATAACATCAAAACTGATTAGCTTGTCTAATTTAAGTGGTTTCTTGCTTCTGTCCTAAAATTCCTACCCATGAGACTTGAACATGCAGGTAAATGCATCTTTGTGTCCCCTAGTCAAATATTTAGCTGAGTGGCTGAACATGTTCCATGAGCATCCATGCACAGAAGTTTCATCCATCACTTCATGCATTCTGCACGTGTGCCTGTTTGTTCAAATTCTCTGTGTGTGCGTGTGTGTGTGGAAAGCCGACCGCATTTCATGACGACAGTTCACTTCCAGGCAAAAGAAGGGACTCAAACCACTAAAGTGAAAACAAATATTTGATCTAGTTTCCACACTGTGTGAAAATATTAGCGAGTTTTCTAAGTGAGGAATCAGAAGATATACATGTACCTTGAGGCTAGAAGGCCTCAAGGTAACTTTGTGATTTTGCACAAAGTTACTTCTTAGTCTGTAGTGGTTAATAACAAATAAATATTTTTTATTTTCCTCTCTGTTGCTATGGCTATTTTTTTTTTTTTTTTGCCTTATTATGGGATGACAAACCCTGTTCACTCTGATGTTTCTATCCAAAAAAGCATTCAAGAAAAGAAGAGTTCATAACAAAATAAAGCTTTGAAAAAAAAGTTTAAAAGTGCGTTAGTGATTTCTCATGCAGTTTTGGAAAACCAACTGTTTGTTACAATGCCTCAAACTTTAAATTGGATTGATTTAAACAGTGTTATCTCAGTCTATCACATTATTGAGTCATAAACTTGGAAGTTTATAACCATAAAGTCAGAAGTACCACTTTTAAATTGTTAATGTATTCTTTCTCAGTCACGACTGTTTGTTTCCCTACTGTTTTCTGAGGTTTCTTATAATATTTTGTAATGTAATTCTTCACTCATCTGAAAATAAAATCTTGCTTCCCTGCTGACTTTTTTTGTGTTGCTGCATGTTTGGTTGTCTTATGCATTCTCCCATTTTCCCCCATTGTAACGGATCCCTGACGTCAGTAAGGTATGTCCAGACTTAACAGAAGGAGACTTTATGTCTGAGAAAAAAATTAGTGGCTCAAGAGTATTCTGGTTTTGGTACACAAATTACAGTCATTAGCAACAAAATAACAGATTTCTCTATATCATGTGAATATGGAATATGTTTTCATCATGCTACATTGCAATACAAAGCCACTTGTGCAGTGCCTCACAAAAGTATTCATACATCTTGAACTTTTTCCACATTTCTTCATTTAAAATCCCCAAACGTCTTTTCAATTACCTTTTGGTTTTTGCTATTTGCTGTCTCAATCACTAAATGTACACATTGACAAAATTGTTGGCACATCTTTAAAAGACCAAAGTGCATGATAGTCACTGAAAATACCTTGAAACTGACAGAAGTTATAATAAATAACAATTTTGCAAAAAATTAGCCAGGGAAAAATATAGTGGTTCAACAGAATCATTTTAAAAAACAAACCAATAAAACTGACCTCGAAAAAGATTATGGTATCTGTAACTTAATATTTTGTTCATTACCTTTTGAGGTAGTCTAACCATTTCTGTAACTGTTCTGTAACTTCTCCAGACAGCATGTTTCAGCTTCTGCCCGATGTTCAATAGGATTTAGATCAGTGCTCATAGAAAGCCAGTTCAGAATAGTCCAATGTTTTCCTCTTAGTCATTCTTAGGTGTTTTTAGCTGTGGGCTTTGGGTCTTTATCCTGATGGAAGAGCCATGACTTGAGACTGAGAACAAGCTATCTGACACTTGATAGCACTATTTTTTTTTTTTTCCATAGTGTCTTGACACTATGGAAATGTCCATGTTCATGTTCATGCTATGCCGCCATACAGCACAGTGACTATTTGGCACCCTCTCAACATACAAACTGACTGACTGCCAGCTTGAAGACATCTGTGATGCTAATTAAACATGTCCTATTGGTCAAATTATTTTCAATATATTTTAGCAGTACTGTCATTTTTGTCTGGAATTTAATGATTATTTTTAAACCATATTTCAAAAGCAATGTCACATTTTTATTTATTATCATTATTGTCAGTTTCAAGTTATTTCAGTGACCACTGTGCGCTTCTCACAGTGGTCACTGAGAAGAGCACAGTGACCACTGTGCGCTAACATAACTGTTATGTTAGTACCACTCATAACAGAGGGGTACTAACAATTTTGTCCACATGTGTAATGTTGCACCACTAAATTATTTCTGTATTCTTGAAGTTAGTTGCTTTCAAAATGAAGAAATAAAATCAGCTTGCTAATAACTGGGCATTCTCATCACACTCAGTATCTAAAAGCTCCCTGTTGATTCACTGCAGGTGCATATTCTCCTGAATTTGAACATTTCCAGATCAGTGAATCAAGTTTTCCCACTGTGCCTTTTATAAAACTTCGATCACGGCACAAAGGAAATTTCCAGCACCTCATGTCAGCGTGTTGAATGAACTGCGTTGCCATGTGTGCTGTGTAAACTCGACCTCCATCTGTGTTTTCCTGCAAAGCAGGTAAAGCCCAGATGGCACGATTGCAAAGGACCATGTTTTGTCTCCGGCGCTTCTCGAAATAATGAGCGACAACAAATTCGGAGGGGACGGGGGGACATCAACAAACAGTTTCATTGTATATGGACAAAATCCATATTAATAGAAGCAGATTGGCCAACTTAGCATATTTTTGTTTTGGCAAATTGATAAGAGAGGAGATGACTGATGAAGTGGGCAAGTTGTTCAATAGCTGCCACATGACATTAAGACATGAGCAGCGATTCGTAAGTGACTGGAAACCTTGAAAGCAATGCAGAAAATTTTTTTAGATGGTGTCAAACTCTCCATCAACCCATCTTAACCAACGTTTAAAAAAAACAACTATTCCATTCCTCATTTTTGAGAATCAAGAATAGCTTCTCTTTGATTAAATAATACACACAAAAAAATGTAATAGTCAGTGTCTGGTCTAAGAAGCGGCCTTTCATCACCAACAGCTGTATTGTGATTTCCTTTACTGCACCATCCTTTCTTTGAGGCGTGACCTCACCAATGAGATGGCATGCAGTTTCATTTAAATCCAGACTTGTTACGTCACCTAGAAGATTCCTTCTAGTTTTCATTCCAGCTTAAATAAATCTGCCTTTCACCTTTTGCCCTCTGGCCTTTATCTCACAGCTACCTGCAGCCTGAAGGATAGAAATGCCATGGCATCATTAGTGATGCTCTTAGCTGATTAGACAATGTGAGACACTGTAGAGTCTACACTGTAGACTCTACAGTGTAGAGCGTCACACGGGAGATGCTAATCAATAAATAAGTTATGTAACCCTGAATACAAGACAAAAATTAAAGGAAACTGTGTTCCACTTACCACAGATGGCTTAGATAGTTTCTGGGAGAATAGCGCTGTTTTTACATGTGAATTGTAGGTTTCATTTTGATAGTGGCAGCAGGACAGGTTTTTCTGGCGAATTAAGAACATAATAGCTGAAAAAACAGCGCTGCATTTGTAAGACAAGAGTTATCAGCAATCCAGCAGATAACATATGGTGTTTTTACTGGAGGAGGCAATGGGAAATGAAAGCTAAGGGTGGAAATGGAGGGGCCTAAGGCTGGGCGGACATAGTGATCTTACAAATGTCTGGGTTACTTTACACCCGCACTAATCTCCCACACACGCACAACCACGCCCACACACCCCCACACACACACAGTGGGTCTCAGCCAATGGAAGCTGTGGGAATTTTGCCGACTCCAATGAGAATCCTCGGTAATGTTACAGTCTTCAAAAGCTTGCTCCCTTGAGATGCAAGGTATATGTTCAAAACAGGAAAAGAAAAATTAGTTGCATGAACCTATATATTTATTTGCAGTGCCCCAGGGATTCGCTACAGGCCCCTCCACAGCACTTCACAGTTAGTGAATTGGTACATTGACATTCCTCCCTCGTTCTCAGGCCCTCATACTGGTCTCCCCATGGTCATCCCTTGGGTCACCCCTGCTGCAGCGCAGCCACAACTGAAGTCAGTCTCTTTTTTTGTTTATTTACTTCAATGATAGCTGCTCAATAAATGGAGACACTCTTACAGCAGACATACCCACAAAATACACAAAATAGAATCATTTAATTAGGTTTTGACAAAAACATATTTAAAGTTATGTAGCTCATTTTGCATGCTTGTATTTGTTTGCTGAAAATCTGAGAAGGACATACATAATAACCAATTGATGGAATGCTTAATATTAATTTAAGGAAACATTCAAATGATAAAATGCAAGAATAAACTAAGAAATCAAAAATAAAGACATAAACTGATATGGCAAGACTTTTTAAGCAACAATTAATACAGGGAATAGATTATGCCCCGACCCGAACTGAAATAAAAACATTGTAGATCATGACAGGAATAATCTAAAGGAAATAATATAAATATTCAGAAAGGAGAATACAGCAATAAACTATGCACATAGACCTCCAGGAAAGTACTAATTATCAACCATACGTACATATAAATTACACTGCAGTCAAATTCAACAAACTCACTCTATGGTACAAACTGATATGAACCAACTAAAGCCATTAACACAACCCCTTGACATTTTTTATACATCATCACTTTGTAATCTTACCATTTCTCTTATTTTGGATCAAGTTATTTTACAGATTAAGAAATGGGCCACTGAAGAATAGTCCGGTTAATTCTAGTCTCTTCTTTACTCCACATTGTTTCATTTAAAAATACCCTAACCTAACCTCTGTCCCAGCAGCATAAAACCAACATTGTGGCTGAAAGAAACAGCCAGGATGTTTCCTTGTGTGTCTGCTATGAGGGAGAAACCACAGTGTAGTCAGCAGAAAACACCATTTCAGGGCAATTTGGATTCATATTTTTAAAGTGCAATTTGAACTGTAGGTAAAGATACTGACTGGCTGCTTTTACATTTAGTTGCACATCACTAATTGTACTTTTCCTTCAAGTGTGCAAATTCTTGCTGAACAGTAAATAGACATGACTTCAACAGAAATAAATATGCAATTTTGGTCCACACAGAGTGGTGCTACGATTCTACTTGAACTATGCTGGGAATTTATAAATTAAATAGAAGCATGTCAATGAACTGAGTCCAGCTGTTCTTGTGTAGTGCTTCATCATCAGTAAAGCCACATAATTCCCACTGTTTCCTAGCAATGACAAGTTAGACATACAAACTGCTTATTCCACATGAATACACACTTAATTTGTGCTTTGCTGTGGTTACAATAATTCATTAATGTTGGTAAAAACGGAAAAGATTGGAATAACTTGTTAATGTCTGTAATGTCTGTAACACAAAGTGTTGTCAATAGAAATATTTTTTTTTCAATTCATTACTTCGTGATGGTGTTTCTGTTTAAATTGAAACAAATATCCTGAAAACAACACCAAAAAAGGCTTATAATCTAAGAATTAATCACAGTCTTGCACCACCGCGTGATGTTGCCACTGATCATCTTTTGGGATCTGCAGAGGTGGGTTATTCAAGAACGATCAACTCTCTGCTGAGAAGCTGATTGCCCCGTAGAGTATCACATTAATGGATGTAATTTTATCAGTTGTGACTTACTGGCACACAACCAAAGTGGAGCTCATTTTAAATGTTTCTCTTGTGATAACTGGCTTGATTATGGGGCACATTAGACATCCCTGATTAGATTAGGAAGCGTTGCTTTGAAGATAAAAATTGCCTTGTATAGTTGATCAATTCAGACTTAAAAAAAAAAGTAGAAATGCTCACACTGTACTTTATGCTTTTGCAGCAACAAAAGTTGGCTCTTTTCTGGCTCTTAAGTCTGGTAAGTAACATTAATGATATGATAATGTGTTGCGTTGATCTACGGAGGTCAGAGATGAGCAGCTAATGCGGTAGGAAATGAGTTGAAACTTTTCAGGTAACGAAATCTGTCTGGCGTTTTTCTTCTTGCTGCAATCCCTCTTGGCACAGGGCACTGAGCCCAAACTCATACTTCATCAATCTTTTCCCAACCTGATGCTGACACAAACCAGTGATTTGTGGGAACAGAGGATATTTCACATTATCATCAGTTTACCCACCAACCTGGTACTGTGATTTATAACTCACCACAGCTGAGGAAAACACTAGGAAACTGTTTCTGTGTGGTCGGATAATGTCCATTGACTTCAAGGGGGAGAAATAGGTTGATCCTCACAGTGGTTTTGCGGCTGGAGACAAAATTGAATTAGCAGATATGGAAAGAAAATCCTTTGGCTTCTCAATAACCGATGAAGGACCGATTTTTCTTTCAAACTCCCCTCTATATCCGTCTTATCTGTCCCACTGATGCAAATGGCTTAGACGAATAATGGCTTTCAGGATTTCAGGTTTACACGGAAAAAAAAAACAGTTATTGTTGGGTTTGAGCTCTCACAATGTAGTCTTTATAAAGATCCCTTAATAATTATTGGCACCTCTGGTGAAGATGTGCAATGAGCCATAAAAGTACATTTTTAATTGTAGTTGCATAATTGGGCACTTAAAATTGAAGAAAATCTAACTTTTAATCCAAGAAAATTGTGGAGAAATTTAAAGAAATGAATGTTATTACAAATCTCGGTTCACTTCATAAGAATTTCCATTAAATAAATACATTTACAATATGTGTTTGCATAGTTCCATTTTTGTGATTCAATTAAAAAATTTTTTAAAATGTTTAATTCATTTGGATTGCCTGACCTTGTTTGAGAAATTACAACACCCCATTCATACTGTTCACTGAAATAAATCATGCAAAAGCAATGTAAGTAACGTTATTTGTGTATATATTATGTATTTATAGCATTTTCAACACATCATCTTTATCAAAGACGTGTAGGAGTGTGAACAATCTGTTGAATATGTTAGTGCAGAATGGATCATTAAACGACCCCTACTGCAATGTGCCACTGCTAACTTATGTGATGTTTTCTTCTTTTCTTGGCCTTAAAAAATTGTTTATATATAGATATATGTAAGAATAAATAATAATCCACCATATTGTCCAGCTTCTACTCTTTGTTTAAAAAATTATCTAGTGCTACAGTAATAAACAACATGGGTATAAAAACATTTGCTTCCAGACTGCGTTTTCTTTCTTTCTTCTTTTTTCTGAGTAATCAGCCTAAAGGCATGACTTCTGTTTTTTTAATTTACAGTGATTTTCCTAAATGATGTGCAGCAACATCTGAAGGGTCTTTGAAAATAGGCTCAAAGCAGGAGAAAGCATTATCCTCCCACAGCAAGCTCGGTGGTGATTTCACTCTGAAGCACTTTGCCAGCCAAAATTTTATTTTGCTGACCAGAGACGAGAAGTCAGATTCAGGAAACACTGTCGATGCGTGTGACAACCCCTTTTAAAGCTTGCTCCACTTCACACCATTCATCTCATTTTACAGTGACTGGTCATTTGTCTTGTGTTTGTCAACCTGTTTCCCCAGCCAAGCATGAAGTAAGCTTTGACTGAGCCTCATCCGAGAAGACCTGGGTTCTGCACGTACGCAATGGATGTTCGGTGATGAACTCAAACTGGTCTTTGACTTTTTAACACTAAGAACCCACTGTTTCTGAAAACCCCATCCATTTGAATCTATATTTAATGTTCATGAGGACAAGCATGGATAAAATATGCAGTCAGGATTACCACTTGGTATTGGTTTTAAAGTTTTGAGTGAACTTGATGTTGATTAAATATGATGAATGGCTATGCATATTGAGACAGGAATAAATATAGATAGAGACAGCAAGTTGCGCATGTATGCATATTGAAAAAGGGTTGATTTATAACTTTAGTCATTTTGAATCTGAGAGAATTATGGTTGATCCAACACATTTACAGTGAGGACAAGTTTTAAGGAGTTTTGAGAAGTGTCAAGGGAAAACATCATGAGAGCGAAATGTTCTGTTCTGTAACAAGAAATCCTAATATTACAATGTCTGATTTTATATCTCTGGATAAGACTGGGATCTATTTGCACTCAAATGCCAAAAATGTATCCTGTTTCACTCATTAAAGAAAAGATAGCTACAGAAAAGCATTTTCTAACTGAGAAGTCCGGGGACACCTTATCCTGCACCGAGAGTTAACTCCTTTGACTGAATTCACTTTAGTGAGACACTTCTTAGCCATCTACCAGTCTCTGAAGTCAGTCTCAGAAAACTTTGCCCTATTCTTCAATTTCAGCTGTGAAATGTCTGGGGTGTATCGGCATCTCAAAAGGACACATTGGTCCAGTACTTTCCATTTCTTATATCTCAGTCATTGGTGGTTTTACTGATATGCTTTGAATCATGTTGCCAAGACTTTGGAAACTTTATATTTGAAAAAGCTTTATTTTAAAACATAAAATTTTAACAATGACATCCACATTTCCAAATATTTCAAACGATTACTTAGCATTTGGGACTTTAAGCAAGTTTTATTTGCTAAAAGTGCCCTGAGGGCGCAAATGGTTCTTCAAATTGTGAAAGTGGCTGACACACGCACACACCCCCACACACAGAAGAGTCCTACTTTTACATTAGTATGTAATTGACCAGAATGACATAGGGTGCTCTGATCTGCTAAATAAAGCAGCATAATATGATGTTATTTAGTGACTATCCTGTGTCAGGCTAAAAAAAATACTTCAGTTGAGAAAAACTATGATTCTCTTGGCAATTAAAAGAAAAATACTTCAGTTGAGAAAAACTATGATTCTCTTGGCAATTAAAAAGAAAAATCAAGGGTGTGCTGTGGTGGCGTAGCAGACAGCGCGACCCACATTTGGAGGCCTTGAGTCCTCAACGAAGCCGTCGAGGGTTCGCCTCCCAGACCCGACGATATTTGCCGTATGTCTTCCCCACTCTCCTTACCCCCTTCCTGTCAGTCTACTGTCGAATAAGGGACACTAGAGCCCGCAAAAAGCCCCCTGGTGGGGGAAAGAAAAAAAAATCAGGCAGTGTTAAAAACAATAACAGGTCAATTTATATTTTTCAACTGGAAGAATGTCATCATAATAGCGAGCTTATACATCTGCCGCTGACTGCACGCACTCCAGACATGGAGGGTGGAGAAATGGTCGTTTCATTATAACGGTCCTCAACTTTAACTTTGGCTGAAAAAACACCTTGTCTGTTGTGCCCCCCCATTTTAAAAATAAAGGTGGTAAAGGCTGAGGTAAAGTTTAAGTAATGAAGCATCAAATCCGCACTAATTTGTTGTGGGAGCTGTAGGACTCAAGATAATGCCTTAGAACTGTAAAATCGGCCAACATTCAGTTAACGTTTAGCTAGCTTAGCATTACTTTAGTACTAAGGAAAATTAACTTTAAACAATAATAGCTCACTTTGTAAGTTAACCTGACGAAAAGTTATACAAAGATCTGAAATTATATTCAATTTAATGATAAAAAGGCAGGCTCACAAATACGCTTATAAAAAATGTCTGTTCTCCAGGTTTTGGTTTATGTATTTATCTTCAGTGAGTTTAACAGATGAACTCTCACCTTGCCCACACATTTATAGCTTTGTGTTCATGTTAGCGACGGGATTTGACACCTTCGTTCATATGTAACGTCACGATGCGTTTCGCCACCCATTTGTTGTGACCGGGATGATATGAAATTTATTTTCCGGTTAGTCAGTAAAGTCGCTGTTCGCTCTGAACCATCAGCTCCGGGAGGAGAAAAGCTGCCCTACTCCAAGCATAGCTCCAGTCACTTTAGGGATGCTCTTTAGTCCCTGAAAAACATAAAAAAAATCCGGACATTATCACGAATCGATAAAATCCTCCCAGGCCGAACTTGAAAATTGGAAGTCATGCTGCTAACACTTAGCTTTCGTGAACAACTTGGGTGGAAGTGAGAGCGCTGCGCAACGCAAGCTTCGAGGCATATACATTTTCCTCGAGGAATTTTAATAACCGAGATACTCGAATCACTCGAGGAATCGTTTCAGCCCCTAAAAATCCCCACGTATATCTAATGGAATTTCAGGTGAGTTGTCAGGACAGCTAAAATTGTAAAATCAGCTTAAAATCATACTTTGCCTTTCAAAGGAAAGAAAGCCTCCTCACTGAGGTGAGTCTACTAAATGAACTGTTTGTCTTATTTGCTTTTGCGCATTAGAGTTGGGGACTTTGTGAACACTGTGCTCAAATGTCACAATTTGGCTTCTGGTCTCTTATGAGACCAAATTATTATGATAAAATCTAACAATAATCTAGTTAATAATCATCAGGAAATACCTTCAAAACGTTCTCCTGGAGAATTTTTAAACATAATTGCTGTGTACACTAAAGTAATTTAATTACATCAGTTATCATTTACAAGGAACAATAATGATGTTGAAACATGCAGATTCCTGTTTTTAAAGACAAAAAAACATAGCTGATATTACCAAGTGGCATTTATGAAGTCACATTTTTAGCTTGCCAAAATTAATAAGGGCTGTAAATAGAAATATGAGGAAAAGGGGCAATAAATCATTGAGTAAAATCTTTCACTATAGTAACATGTATACAAAATATCAGTCTGGGTCAAAAAGCGGGTAATTTCTCAAATGCTTATTTAGATACAGCAAACTTGTCGTTCTCATTTCTCATGTCAAAGGCAGAAACTAGGTTTCTCTTATGTAGTGTTTCTTCCTTTTATAGCAATATGGCCTTGTGGGTGACGAAATGTGTTTTCATCATGACTGGCTTTGTCATCTCTTATAAAAACACAGGCAAATATTTTTACGTGTCATTTTGTTTGTAGCATAGAACATTCCATCAAAGCATTGGTCCTCACCCCTTTTCTACTTGTCACCTTAAAGTAGCTGTGGCACCTTTCCTGCCCACATACTCTCCACACATGCATGTACACAAATAATCTCCAACACTTTATTATATCCCTCACTCACAATTAATAAAAAAAAAACAATAATACCCATCGTAGGCTTGCATGCCCCTGGCAGCAAATGAGATGCTTGACGTATTGATTCTGACAGCCTGCCTGTATATTTTGTTTTTCTTGTTACACGATGCTGAAGGCTAACTCTGACAGGTACAAAATACTGGACGAGAGCCAGGAAATCTTTTGCATGTGTTGTCCTTAAAATATTTCCTAATCACTGAAATAAGTTTTTGCTAAGAGGCACTTTACACCTATTTTTGCATAAGGTACAAAAGGTTTGTGGCTAACATTTGACTGACATTTTTAATAACAGAAAAAAAAGTTATGAAATACAAAGCATACATATTTTTGCACATCCTAGGTGTCATGAAGTGTTTGTTGAAGGACCCTAAATGCAGACAAGAGCTGGAAGCATCGCTCATGGTGAACGATCTTTAATGATAAAACAGAAAAACCTTACAAGCAAAACCACAGGGAACACAGAGAGCCAGATCCAAAACAAAAACAGGAATCCAGGGAAAAATGACAGTAGAAGTAGATGAGAAACCAACAATGAGGAACTGAGAATGAGTTTTATGTATACTGGGGAGGTTGATTATTGAACAAGGAAGAGATGATTGATTAGAAACAGGTTGCAGGTGTGAGGGGAGAAAGCAGAAGGCATGCAAACTTCTAACGTGCCCAAAAGGACTCTTAGCATGACAGTCACTAAAAGACGTTCTTTTTCTTTTACCGATTCACTCAGAACTACATCATCTCTTTCCTCATTCCTGAACAAATGTCTTGTCTTTACAAATGACTGTCTCTGTTTACTAACACACGGAAGTATTCTTTCCTAGTGTTCTGTGACCAAAAACAATTAAAGAGAAGAAACGGGGTTAAATGCTACTCTTCTGTCGGTAAAAGGCACTCCACCCTTTGCGAGAGTAGGAGCCACATTCCACAGGAAGTTTACCCGCTGCCTTTTCCCCTCATCCCTCGGTCTTCCTGCCTCTGCTGATCTTCACTGATTGCGGGTTGGCTGGGTGGGCCGATAAGAGATGCTAATGAGAAGAGGAGATGCTCAGCCTTTTTCTATTACCAGATGTTTTCATGTAGGTCTCAAATGCTAAGCATTCAATTTACAGTGCCTGGTAAAGGTATTGATATCCCCTCTACCTATTCATATTTTATCAAGTTCCAATCAAGAATTTCAATCTATTTTGTGGGGATTTTATGTGTTAAATTAAATTAAATCCAAGCAAAATACATTATGTTTGTGGCAAAGAGATTGAAAAATGTGACATGAATGGGATATGAAAACTATACGTTTGCAAGACACTGCATAGTGCATAACAAAGCAGATTTGAAACTTTATGTATTGATGCCATACACTTAGTTTCTAGAACATCAGATTTTATTCTTTCCTTTAGTTGTTTTTGCAGCTGCAACGAGTATCATCAGATTACATGGTTGTTCCAGGCAGAGCTGCCGTTTGCCACCATCGCTATCAACACCCTCCACTCCCAGCCAGCACACCTGCTGCCACTCCAATCTAAAGTCCAATCCAAAAGCAGCCGCTTTGCCATCAATGGCCGACATCATATCCTGTTGAAAGAAGTAAGTCCCTGTGCTGCAAACACTGTCGTTACACTGAGGATGAGCAGGTGATACTGAGGCTTCATAGTAAAAAGGTGCAAGCATTGCCTTCTCTTCCCAAAAACAAAGTGTTTGCATGACTTTTCCCCTGAATGAAAATGAGTCCATGTAAATGAGTTGTTATGTAACGCTTCTTGACATGGTATTAACTCAGCTTAGTGGATATTAAACATCTACACATCCCTTTTAAGATGATGTTGGAAAAGAAAACAGTTGAAGTCATTTCAAATCTTTTTCTGACTTTAATGTGACCTCTAATATGTACACTTATTCTGATAAGGGAATAAATGTGTTCAGTAAAAAAGTAAAAAGCTCCAACATAATTGAGGAACCCTTATACTAATAGTTTGTCATAACACCTGAATCAATTTCAGGTTTGAATCTTACTTTGATTGGAGTTTGCCAGCATTCCACATCTTGATGCTACAATATTTATATTTCAAAAATTCTGCACATCTGACTGACAGTCAAGACATTTCCTTTCCACAACCTTCTTCATATGATTCCTCAGTTTTTGTTAGATTTAGTTCTGGACTCTGGCTGGACCATTCAAAACTTTCTTTTCTTTTCAAATGACTCCACTCTTTTGTTGGTTGAGAGAGTACGTCTGGACATACAGTAGTGCTGTAAAATAAAACTCCTTTACCTCTTTAGTCTATAGTGGACACCTGAGAGGTTTTGGTCAAACCGTACTTGTATCTAGAACTGACCATGGCATCATCCAACTTGATAAATAGTCAAGTTCATGAAGAAAAGCAACTCCTGAACAGTTTGGCTTATAAGACCATTCTTCCGCAAGGTTTGGAGAGATTTTAGCCAGACCTGGATATTTTATTTGAAAGAAAAGGCGTCTGTCTTTCAATCCTACCCTTAGTCCGGACATGTGGAGAATACAGGAGACTGTTTTTACTGAACTAGTACCAGTACCAGTATCTTTTCACTGTAATCTGTTGTGAATTCCACAAAAATGGTGTCTCATTTGATGCATGGAAAAAATATAAGATTTTTTAACCCACAGTGTAATGTCCACCTATTATACAAATTTGATTAAATACTATAGATGTGAACTGTAGATTGACTGGTTGGCAGGTTGAAACAAACTTTACACACAACATGTTGCAGTCTAGTTTTTTTAAATATAAATTACAAGCTTTTATCTGTAAGTACAGAAGCAGATTGAAGGGAGTGAGTACAATTTTTTTGTACTCTGTCAGGAATCTGAAATAAGAATCTGCCAGTATACAAGAAAAAATGCATTCATCCCTTTCTCTGTGATTACTTTTTCAATTTTCTAAAATCAATTCAGAGAAGAAAAGAGCAAAATTCACAATCTGATGCATTTAAACAATATAAAGTATCAATACAAAGCCAAAAATAGACCCTAAACTGCTATGCACAGCCAGAAAATATTACTTCTAGTCAAAGTACAACAAAGACTGATTGACAAAGTGTGTGGGCACAGATCCATGAAATGAGCAATATCTCAAACTATGACACAAGATGAATTACCAAATGAAATTAGATATTTTTGAAGATTTTAAGCGTTGTTCTCAGATGCAACTTTATTGGTAAATAATTTTGATAGAACCAAATTCCTTTCAAAATATTCAAGCATGAATGAACAGTTCCAGACTGTCTTTATAATAGCCATGTTTGGAATATCTCCGCCTCCTTATGGTTGGACTTCAATAAAGTCGAGTGTTTGTTCAAGTATGTCATGATTTGCTTCTCTTACAGTGGGATGAGACTCAGATATGTAGTGCTTTTGCTGGCGGAGTGAAAGTGGGCACTTTCACCTGAGGGTTTGTTTTTTTTTTCCCAAAAAAAACACTGCAGAATTCTAATAACCAGAATATCTGAAATAGCACTGAAAGCCAAAGCTGGCCACCAGACAGAAGGGAGTCTCACAGCACATTTTCATGCAGCCACATAAAATCTGTGTTTCGAAAATAAACTTTCACATGTCAGGATTTACTGCTTCATTAGAATCTGATTTGAACTGACTCCTCTGCGTATCTACAGTGTCTTGCTTTAAAATGAGATCTGGAATATTTAATCATAATGTGAATGTTTGTTGGCTTACCTGTCATATTATGGACAAGTTATTAATTCTATAGTGTGTCAGTTCTGAGTTTATAAGCAGAAAATATGAAACATTTGATCAAAGGATCAGTCAGAGCTGCTGATTTTTTGTTTAGTATTTGCTGGCATTTGCATTAGTCTAAATATAATGCAAATTTCTTAACAATTATAAATAGAAGTCACATCTGTTGACAGATGTGACTTACAAACAAACAGTACATGTCATTGTTTTACTAAAAGACCAATGAGAAGATAACGAAAGGTCATTTTATGGCAAGAAAGGTCACATCAACGAGAGCAACCTCCTGGTTTCAAGGAATAACAAAGGTCGGGATATGTAAAAGCAAGAGGCTTTATTTTGGGTGACAGTTTGCTAAGGAGCAGTTAGCTCACACACTTAATTGATGTCAAGCTTTTTGAATGCCTCCTCTGGTATATGTTGCTATTCATCTTCCAACATCTACCAACATTTTCCTGATGTTCTTGCAGAGAATCTTCACGTTTTTTTTTTTTAATTTGATGCCATTTACTTTGATAAAAGATGCTGTTCCACTGTTTGGAAAACATTCCCAAAGCATTTGCTCCTAACACTGTGCTTGACTGTGAATATGGTCGTCTTGAGGATGAGTGTTGCTCCTTTTTTTCTTTACACCAAATCAACACTACGTCATTGCAGTCAATTAATAAAACTTTAGTTTCATCTAACCACAAACCAGAAGACCAAAGGGGAGCAGGGTGGCTCAGTTGGTAGAACCCCCATCCTATTCACACAGAATATATTAGTCAAATACAGATTTTTTTTCTAATCATTTTAATTCCATCTTACAAATGTTGGTCTATGAATAGAATCTGAACAAAATGCTTTGTGTTTCTTGGTTATGTCAAAAAATACACCGAAAAAATATATCTTCACATCTACTACACAACCAATTTGAATTACTGTTAAAATGTGTTGCCTTTTTCAAGGGATGATTTTGAGCAAAACTTAAAAAAAATGTTTGCATTAATATATTCTCTTATATTTATCTGTGTGATGCTTGCTTGAATCTCTGAGAGCATGGTATTACACGTGGTGTAAGCAACACTTTCACATTTGAGAATCTTTTAAATTTACTGTTTTGGCATAAATTTGTGGAGTCAAATCAAGTCACATGGAAATTGCTTCACAGCAAATGTAATGATATCCTCTTCCACAAAGTGAAATTCACGTCCTTTAATGATGCAACTCCCACTCAGCTCGGCTCCCAGACACCATTAAACACTGTTGTTGATATGTGTTTACATAACGCTTACTTTTTTTTTTCTTTTCAACATTGCCTCTGGATTATCTGAAGCCCAGAGGCCGAATGGTAAGAATGTTTTGATTCTCAGGGGAGCACAGACAAAATGAGAACAAAGTGTGTTTACCTTAGGGTTCCTGGTCAGAAGAGATCCAGTATGTTATAGACGATCAGAGAAGAAAGAACACATCAGAGCATTGTGATTTATCACAAGCTCTCTAACAACTCTGCAGCTTTAATGGTTTAATGGTTCAAATATTCAGTTGTTCAATTATGTTTCACAGTTTAGTTGGATTGAATCCAAGGCATTGACTGTGTTGGAAGGAATGTTCTGTACACTGTAAGCAAATAATGGATACATGTGTTCACTGTATCAATAACAGATTTGAGAATAAAGTCTGAAATGAAAGGCATTTTTCTTTCTTAAGCTGTTTCAAAAATCATTAACATTTAAGCAATTCAGAAAAAGAAAACATGAGCATGAATTATTGTTTTGGAAACAACGTCCAGTCGTCAAAAATAAGAAAAGTGGCTTTTGTTTAATCTGAAAAATGATTTAAATTGAGTCTTCAGTAGGACTGACATAAGCTAAAGAAAACCAAAAACAAAACAGAGATAGACTCAAATCAAATCTGCATTTTAAATCGCTTAAGGACATAAAAAATTTTTTTTTTAGACCGTCCCAATAACATCCTGTATGAAGCCGATTAATGATTTAAGAAGAAAAATACAAGCGAAGCGCCACCATATTTAATCTATTATGAAACAGTGACCTCTGGTGGAGAAACATTCAGAAACAAGCTTGATTAATTTTAAAGATGGTGTCCAGTTGTGTTTCTTTTATTCACCCACAAATGAACACTGACAAGAATAATACAACAGTTGAAGTATAGATTTATAATGCACAATTTCATAAAATGGCTGCACAGTGGCACAATTGGTAGCTCTGTTGCCTTGCAACAAGAAGGTCGTGGGTTTGAATTCTGGCCTGGAGTCTTTCTCCATAGAGTTTACATGTTTTCTCCATGCATGAGTTATCTCCAGGTAGCTTGGCTTCTTCCTACAGTCCAAAAACATGACTTGTAGGTTAATTGGTCTCTCTAAAAACTGTCATTGGGTGTGAGTGTGTGCCTGCATAGTTATTTCACAAAGTAAAAAGATTTTTATAAACATATTGAAAAAAAAAACAACAACATCTAACTCTACAATACTGTGGGTCAATGACATCACCAGAGACACAAGAATTGAGCAAATTAGTTGGTCTTATTAAAAACCGTGAAATCTATCATGCTTTTCTCATTCTCAAAATCAAAATATTCCCTTTTTTGGCAACAATACGGAATAAAGTAAACACTATTAAAGGAGGAATTTGAATAAAGCCCTTGAATAGACAAAGAAGAGAAAAGCTAATTAGTTATACAATCAAGATGTGAGAAAGAGCCATGGAGGCAACAGACGTACGTCAGAAGTGAACATTTGTGAGCAGCCATATGGTGTCAAGCCAATAAGTCGTACTACAGATGCAATTTTTGCCTTAAGGATGCTGATGTGGCCTCCATGGACTATGCTGTTTGCATATGGCATTGTGATTTGCAATATCAGCAGGGTGCACATAGAGGAAAAACTAGAGAGGTGAAGGTATTTACCAGAAAAGGGAGAAATGAAGATTACTCGCAGCAAGACAGAATACATGTGTGTAAACAAGTGGAATGCATTAGAGGGAGCAGATGTAAAGATATTAGAGGACTTTAGGGTAAACAGTCCAGAACAGCAGAGAAAATGCATAATAGAGGAGGAAGTGTGTGCAAACAGGTTGGAGTGGGTGGAGAAAAATATCACTTGTGACACATGATAAAAGGATATCAGCAAGAATGAAAGGAAAGGTGTAAAAGACAGCGGTGAGACCAGCAATGTTGTGATTTAGAGGCAGCACTAATGAGAAAAAGACAGAAGGCAGACCTGGAGGTTGCAGAGCTCAAGATGCTACGGTTCTCATGTTTTCTACTTATGTTGTATGTTTCAATTGCAACATCTATGGAGATTTTTGTTTGTCAACTTGAAATGGACACGTACAAGATGTAAACACATAGAAACATGATTGCGCATGACGTGACAACTGGGTGCACAGGGTCTAACAGTTTACATAATTATTTAAGTGTTTAATATGTCATTGACATGTGTTGCAGAACATCAATAAATATCAAGGTCAGTGGTGAGGTTATCTATCCTACTTGCTACAAGGTTGTCTGCATCATCCATGTGTTAGTTTAATTAGTTGCGTTAAGGTTTACTGCTGTAAGAATCAAACGAACCTTTTTGCAAGCACACCATTTTCAAGCATTTCTTCTGTACATCCACCTGTACCCATGTAATCTTCCAGGTCCTTCCAGCTGCTGTGTGATGAAATGTATAGCTTCCCCGAGGTCAGCGTTAAAGCTACAGCTTTTGGTGATAATGTGATTATAATTCATTCCTAGACTGAAATGAAAGGAAATGATTTCGATTTTGTTAAGTAGTGGCAACGACTTAATAATTTTTATTTGTATTGTCCCATGTCACCAGTAAGGGGACGGCTTGAACAGCCCAACAGGAAGTTATTGTTTTGACCAATCAGAGGGAAAGACCGGAGCTGGAAAGAAGGTGCGCTTCCCCAGCAGCCTGTAGCCACGTTAGCCCAGTCACTAACCTGGAGCTGGTCAGCAATCCACAACTTGCTGCGGACGCGCATAGGCAGTGTTTTGTTGTTGTTTTTTAGCATGAGTGAACCGCTAATGAACTGGCTAACACTATGTGTTGAAGACACAAATAGAGATGTGTTATAGGCTACACTGGCCACCAAGGACCTACCTGGCTGCCCAGTCTATCGACTGACAGCTGTCACCTAGCTGCTGCTTAGCTCGGGAGCTAGCTAGGTGAGCTAACGGCTAACTGGGGATTTTTTTTTTAGGCTCGCAGCCAGGCTAGCATCGTCAGCCGGTGTTGGTGTCGCTTCAGACAGAAAACAATGACTTCTTGAACATTTGACTCCGCCTGTTGGTCAAACCATGAGTTAGCAGAGGCTCTTCAGACAACAGTGTTTGGCATTATTTCAAGCTAGCTCAGCGATTTTCTAGCTTCAAGGTAGCTTACTGCTACCATTCAGTTATTAAAAAGCTGCTGCAGGAGGAAAACACCGGTTCCTCGGTGGATTGGGACCTACTATAACGTGCTGCCACCGTTGTTTCGACTCTGAACTATTTTTTGGACTTCGGCCTACTCTCGATAGCATCTGGGTGAAATGAAGAAATTCTTTGACTCTCGTCGGGACTTTGCGGGCTCTGGGCCTGGTTCGGGAGCTGGTGGAGGAGCCACTGGTTCTGGCGGCGGCGGGAGCTTTATTGGACGGGTCTTCAGCATCGGAAGATATCAAGTGACTGTCGAGGAAATTGTTGCAGAAGGTGAACTACGTGTCACTTAGCTACTGTTGATTCATTATCTGAAATGGGAAAGTGAGGTATTAGCACAAGACAACTTTATCTTTCGGAAATTGATTTGGTTGCAATCTTGCTTCTTTTTTGTCAGAACTGTTGACTCGGGTACATTTGCCTGAATAGCCATACTTACAAGTGAAACAGTAGCAATCATTTAAATTGTTTTCGCCTAGATAATTTTCCAAATTGTACTTGAGAACTGAGAGAAACAGGACCTAAGTGAATTTTCAGCGAGGTTCTAAAATACATGAGCAAGTTTTTTTAGTGCTATTTACAAATTCAGACTTTCTTGATGCTCAGATTTAGGGAACCATAGTCATTCTAACATTGTGTACTAAAACATCACTGAACAGCTGGGATCTAGTATAGTATTGCTAATAATGGCAAAAACAATCATGAAAAAAAAAATACTTGAAACTTCTATGATAGTAGTAAGCATGGGATAGTTAACAAATCTTTGAAAGGTATGCCATGTTGTTCCATGGCTGTTTTGTCTTTGCAATGAGAATCTACCATGCTTTGTTAGCGAAGAGGGCCTGTGACTAAATAATACATGAAAAAAGACTGATTAATTTATCAGTACTCTCCTGTAGAAAGCCCCCATCTGTTTGGACACAGTTTGGTTTTATAACCTTTGCTTTTAACAGACAGTGTGTCGTATGCTTTTCTAGATTTTTTTCTTTGTATTACCTCAATATTTTTCAGTCACATAATTTTGCCCTTATGCTTATTCATTTCTGTTAAATCTGTTACACATGGTAACATTAGTATATCTGCATTCACTTGGTAGTGTTTCAAGACAACTGAGCACAGTTGTTCATGCTCAGTTGATCTATGGGGCCATTTTTGGCTTGTCATATCATATTGTTTATAAACTGGGTAGTAATTGAAGGGCCATGTGATATGCATCATCCCAAACCTCAGACTGTAGTCACTGGAAAGCCATACTTTTAGTGACAAAATGTAATTGATAACTTCAAGATGTGTAATCAAGGCTTTGAAAGACTTTGCAACTGCAGATACATAATTGTTGTCTAGATCAGTTGTCCTTTTTACACATTTACATGGATTTGCTGGCACACCTGTGCAGGAGATTGAATGGTATTATCCTGACAATCGGTTACGTCAGGAGGCAGTGGCTATTTGTAGATGTACTTAGTCATTTAGTCACACAGTCTACTGTAAACATAGACCTTTGCTATATGTTGCTTAAGAGGGCTTTGCAGTCCTTCTAATTTCCAACATGCACCTCAGATTGGACGGCCAAGACAGGAGGGGTTACACTGTCATTACTCTTAACCTCTCTCACACGTCGTCAGTAAATACTAGAGCTGCACAAAATAGTGCAAGTAGATTAACATCACATTATCAGTCTTTATTATTATCGCAAGGGATTATTTGAAATGCATTAATGGTTTCATGAGCTCATACTTTTCATGCAAATATTTTTTTTATTATTATTATTTTGGATATTCTCACAACTGTACAGGCCTACAGATAATAGTGCCTGAGATAGTGAGTCATAAAAGTGTTGGAAGCACAAAAGAGAGACAGAAGAGAAATGTACATTTACTGAAAATTATACTGTTATAATTTTTTTTATCAAATAAAATCAGTGTCACATGAAGTTGGACACTATATTCTGAATTTTCTGCTACATGGAGTCAGGGGTTGCTACCAGTATGCTGAAGTTTTAAAAAAGTTTAACTTTTAAGGCCTCTAAGATATTCTTTTGTGTCATTTCTATGTTTTCCTAATGAGACGCCAGAGTTTTGTCAGGCTACAGGGAACATAGAGGGTACCCTCTCCCCATCTGCACACTGCCAGTCAGCTGGTTGAAAGAAGTATCCTACACTTTTCATTTGCTAGGGAAAATGACAACAAAAAAAAAACTTATTTGTGCTGTGAACACCATGCCTATGATTGTAGATTAGCTTTTAGGACAGATAACCCAACTATTTTGTGAAACTAATTAATTTGAAGTCTGAATAAAATCAAAATATAATACAGATACCACTATCTGCATATAGGCCCAGGCCTATTATTACGTTTACTGTGCCCAGTTCTCAATAATTTCTCTTTTTGATGTTGCTACTCTGTGTAAATTTTCTGCATTTTTTATTTATTTTTTTCTCCAAGGTTTTTGTTGGCTCTAGTGGCCCGTATTTTTTGAAAGTAGACTGACAGGAGAGAGGGGAAGACATGCGGCAAATGTCGCCGGGGCCGGGAGTCGAACCCGCGATGTCCACGTCGAGGACTAAGGCCTCCATACGTGGGTTGTGCTAAATCCCTACGCCACCACAGCACGTCCCCATTTTCTGCATTTTTTTTTTGTTAAATTTGCAGTCACTGAAATCAGACCAATCACAGTCAAGTTGTTCCTCAAAACTAAACCATGCAAAATGGTGCTATTAAAAGGTTGTTAAGATTGTTCTTGCTTTCTACTCCCCAAATTTCTGTGACAGTACAGATGGCTGAAATGTAGCTTCATGCTGTGCTAATGAAACATGAGGCCGCCTGGTCACGTGGAAGAGTCTTTGGCTTTGTGATGCCAGACGGATGAGTCAGTGTTGGGCATGGCTCTACACAAACTGTGAGAAGGAAAAATTATTCTGAAGCTCTGAAGTTACAACAAATTATACGATTTATCATTAATGCTGCTGTGCTGTCTTAGACTTGAATTGCATAGTCTAAGATTGAACTGGAGAGCTAAAATACCCGTAGGTGAGTGAAAGCTGAAGACTTCAGTAATATAAATGACACCAATCAGGCATGACATAAAGACCACTGGCAGATGAAGTGAAAAACGGTAATTATGTTTTTATCATTGCAATAACCTGGATGCTCTTTGAATCTAGCATCTGTTAGACGGGCTGAACAAACACTTCAACTTTACAGCTCTCAATATTCCTTTCTCTTTAAGTGGTTTATGTGCTTTCTTTCCTGCTCTTTTATGCATTTTTATATCTGTATTTGTTGAGGGGTGTAATTCTGTGAGAATGTTTGTTGATGGAGCCCTTGTCGAGGATGAATTTCTGTCACCAGCTGGACATATTGTAAAGGTTTTCTACATGACGGCCTGCTGCTGCTATCATTGTAGGACCAACTGGAAGGGATCTAGAGGAGTCTCAATGGGTCTGGACTGTTTTAGCAGCAAAACGAGTCATAATGTTATGCCAGATTGGTCTATTCTTGTTTTTTGCTTTTGCTGTTTGCTCTGACTGGCTTTCAGTGGTTAGTTGTGCAAAACTTCAAGGAATATGTTTGTTTATTCATCCATTTACTTAAGAGATCGCAGATGCTGAGTGGTTACAAACGAAGACTTAGCTTCTAAGATAATGTATTTAGAAAGCCGTGTCTGAGCTCAGGGTTTCTCAGAAGGATGGCTGCTGTCCTTCTTGAGTTTAATGACATACTGACAATTAGCGCAGAACATTTAATTGCCCTACTGCAAAATCAAGACCAGCTTTGAGGAAATTTAATTAGTCTATGCTTTAAATCTCTTGTATAAAACTTTACACAGGAGACGATTGTTTACTGTGTCCAACTTTTTGTTGTTCTTCTTTTTAAAAACTGATCAGGGGCGTAAAAAGTTGCTTTTCAAGAAATGTCTCTATTGAGTTGTGCCAAAACCACATTTTAAGCAAGAAAATCAAGAACTTCATAGCAAGTACTTCCCATACTGGAGTTGTTGGATAATGAACCATTTATTAAAGTAGACATGTGTCTGCTTGGAACAGCTGGAGGAATACCAGAAAAAGTGCAACATTATTTTTGTGTGTGCTGTTCTGCACGAAGTCGGGCTTGATATGGTGCTCTGCAATGTCAACATGATAAACTGATATGTGCCTGAAGTCTCAGACAGGAACAAGACCTCATCCAGTGCATCCAAAATGTGACTGAAATGCACTTTACTTGCAGGTTTGTTACAAACTAATATTGTGAGAGGCTACATTTTAGTTTTGTTTTTTTTTTTCTGTTTTTTTTTTACTATGTGAGGCCAATCACACATTGATCAAATATTTCTTTGGCTTTTAATTTACGATTGTTTCCAGCAGCAGCATTTATGAGCAAATGTTTGCTGCTACACTGGAATTTACCGGTATTCACATAGGTTTCATAAATCAGAAGTGGAACGTTTTGTGCCCAAGCCTTCACCTGTTTTTGATCAGTAAGAGTCAACAAGCTATGGACACAAATGTGTCTCTGAATCAACTATCTTACCTGCTAACCCAATTTGCATCATGAATGACATGAAAACCAAAGACGTCAATTGCATTTTAATCTTCTTCCTTTTCTTTTTTGCAGGAGGTTTTGCGATTGTGTTTTTGGTGCGAACTCACCAAGGGCAACGTTGTGCTCTGAAAAGAATGTATGTCAACAATGAACATGATCTCAGGATCTGCAAACTTGAGATACAAATTATGGTGAGTAAAAACAAGCAAATGTGAAAGGAATTAGACTGCTTTCAGCATTTGGCTCCTCTGAGGTTTTGAAACAGGTTGCATAGACATAATTGGAGGAGCACCCTATGTCTGAATTTCTCAGTACACAAAATATACACCAAACTTTTGATTTCTAAGCTTATCTGTTTGTCCAGTACCAAACTTTGAGGCCTTTGCCGCTTGGGGAAAATACGCAGTTCCTGCAGCCACACCCAGCATTACTAACGGTGGATGGTTATCAGGATTATTTCTGTTTTTTGGACAGCTAAATGAGCTATTTGGGTGCAAATTATAAAAGCAATTAAAAGTATATTTGTCATTTTTGTTTTTAGTGTACATGTGCTTTTTTTCACCCACAGAGAGACTTGGTAGGCAACAAAAACATAGTTGGTTTCCTGGACTCCAGTATCGCAGCTGTGGGAGCTGGAGATGTTTGGGAAGTTTTGATATTAATGGACTTCTGCCGAGGTAAATCTGCCCAACCGGCATAACTTTCTGCTTCTGTTTAACTCAAAGGTCAATTTCCTTCAGGGGCTCATGGTATCTGATAGCAGCCATGCCAATAAAGCTTTACTTTACAAAAACAGCACAGCTTAAGTGTGCTGTTTTTCATAAAGAAATTTAGATATTTACATGTGTTTTTTAAAACAAGGAGGATCAAAGTTTAGAGTTTTCTTTTTTATTTATTCAACAAAGATTTACTATCTATAGCAGAAGTTGCAGAACAAAGTTAGTGTAATGAAAAGGTTTGCCCCTACATTTGAACAAAAAGTTATTACAAACTTCGAAGATGTGACAAAGTGAGAAGTGCAAGCTATTTTATGTGTATTTATAGTGACCAGAAAGGTAATGTGTGTGTTTATTTCCATTTATGTAGTAAAGCTCTTATTGGCCTGTTTCTTTTGTAGGTGGGCAGGTGGTTAACCTGATGAACCAGCGATTACAGACTGGCTTCAGTGAAGCTGAGGTGTTGAGGATCTTTTGTGACACATGTGAGGCCGTCGCTCGACTTCATCAATGCAAAACTCCCATCATCCATCGAGACCTCAAGGCAAGCTTGACTAATTTGTTTATATGCCTTTGCTACTTGCCGCTAGCTGTTTGTTAGCCGCACTAATTGCTTAAAGTTCATTGTCACATTTTACATTTTTAAAATAATTTCATTATCTTTTTTTCCCCCACATGTAGGTGGAAAATATTCTCCTGCATGATCAGGGGCACTATGTGCTCTGTGATTTTGGAAGTGCCACAAATCACTTCCAAAACCCACAGACTGAAGGGGTTGCAGTCATAGAAGAGGAAATTAAAAAGTATCTATCTTTCAAAGTTCAATAAATGCCTTCCGTCTGCTTCACCGGAGTCCAAAAGTTAGTTTTTGTGTTTCTTTTTCTCCCCTTAGATACACCACCCTGTCATACCGTGCTCCAGAGATGGTCAACCTTTATGGTGGAAAAGTCATCACAACAAAAGCAGATATTTGGGTAAGAATTGAGTATTTTTTAAATTATTATTATTTTGAAGGAAATTAACTACAAGTTTGTTTGTTTTTTCAGTAGACACCATGAAAATATGTCTGGCCAACATTAATATACATTTTTTTCTTAGCACTGACCTAACAATTTTGACAATTTCTTCTTTATTATTGTTAAAAGTTTAATACATAGAAATCAAAGAATTTTTTTTTATATATTTTTGATTGAGAAAGAGGTTATGACTCAAGCAGAAAACTAATTAATAAAAATTGTCCTCAACAATCTTTCAAAATAAACATCCCTACACTTTCTCAGATTTTTTTATTGGTTGATGCTGTCAACGACCCCAAGTTGGAGGAGTTATTAGTTTTTATGAATTAAATAAATAAGGGAAAAAATTTTTTTTACTGATAAAATCAAGGGAAAACCTTCCAATTTATGTCTTAGGTTGAATGTTGCTGCCTTTCTAGTAAAATGTCTTGCTTTTTTAGGCTTTGGGTTGTCTGCTCTATAAGCTCTGCTTCTTTACGCTTCCTTTTGGTGAGAGCCAAGTGGCTATCTGTGATGGTAGCTTCACTATCCCAGACAATTCTCGTTACTCCCAGGAAATGCATTGTCTCATCAGTAAGTAACCTCATGTTTCACCCTGATAAATTATGTCCAAAATTCCTCAAATGTGTTTTAGCCAGAATGTTCATTTGCTTTACTAAAAATTAGCGTCCTATGTTTGTGAACATCTCAGGATACATGCTGGAACCCGATCCTGACAAGAGACCAGATATTTACCAAGTGTCCTACTTTGCCTTCAAACTGGCTCGGCAGGAGTGTCCTGTCCCAAATCTGCACGTAAGTCAGCATGACAGGAGTATGAAGTGAAAGATAAATCGCTTTATAACTTTGCTTATTTTTCTCTAATAATTTTTATTGCGCTCAAATAATGAACAGCATTGATTGAGCCTAGCCAGTAATAATAAATAACACACAGCCATATCATAACACAGCTGTTATTTTCTGGTAGTTTCATGGTAGTGATATTGGCTTTAATTGTCTTTAATCGTCTTTCTTTTACAGAATTCCCCAATTCCTTCAAAACTTCCTGAGCCTATCCGAGCCAGTGAAGCAGTGGCCAAAAAGAGTCAAACCAAAGCCAGGTGAGTGGGAGACAAAATAAAATACTTTGAATTATTATGGTGAACTTTTTGGAGCTCTGTGTACTTTTTTTCTAACATGTCTTCCTTGCTTGAACTCTCACAACAGATGTGATCCACTTGTCATTGATTAATCTGTTTACATTTCAGCTTTTGTTGAGCTCTGGTGATACAGTCGACACACTCAGCTGTGTTTGTGAGCAGCACACTGAAAGGCTTTTACAAATACTTTTATTTGTAATCTATGATTATTCTAAAGAAGAATCAGAGATTTTATAGCCCTGCTGATACCTGATTTTTATTTTATTTTTCACTCTTTCTGGATAAGTTTAGTTGCAACTAAAACCAAAACGATTTGCAGCACATCTCGTCTACTTTTCTGTAAGGCAAGAGTTGAGCTCATTATGTTTTTGTTTGACATGTACCGTGAAGCATATCACAAGGTGTTTAAATCAACACCATGCAACTGAGAAAAAGGATAAGGAATAAGGAATTTTCTCACTATGTTCCCTCTTTTTTCCATTTTTTCTCCTAGGCTAACAGACCCAGTTCCAACTACAGAAACCTCTATTGCACCTCGACAGCGACCCAAAGCTGGCCAGCCACAGTCGCAGCCTTTATCAGGCATTCTTCCCATCCAACCAGCTCTCACCCCACGCAAGAGGCCTAATGTGGCGACAGGAACACCGCCTGCTTTTGGTACAATCTGCTTTGTTTTATTGTTGGTTAAACTACTATTTAGTAGTGTTAGTTCAAAATGCATCTAACTTTGTTGGATCCGATGTATTAAAGACATTAAGTTTAGACAATTGTATTCTTACTTTAAACAGCTCTTTTTGTCATCAGTTTTTTCAACATTGAGAAAAATATAAAGACTATTTAAAGAGATTTTTGGGGTTCACAGCCTGCTAATAAACATACACATAAAGTTTAAGTAGTTGTGCAAAATGTCTCTTAAGTAAAGATGAGTGACCTAGTTGCTTTTTTTTAATTATTATTATTTTTTTTTTTTGTCCATACGAGGGGTAGGAATCAGTGCCGCAGCCGCAGCTTCTGTTCAACCTGCACAGCAAGCTCCAGCTGTACAGGCTGCTCACCAACTAACGCAGACGAGCAACAAGCAGCCACAGACTACGACACATCAGCAGGTCCTCATGAAGACACAGCAGGCCTCACCCTACCTAATCTCTCTCAATAACCAGCAGGTAGGAATCCTCCCACTGCCTGAATGAAAATTCAGCTTGACTGGATCGAATCCCCTGGAACAACTTTCAATCATAACTGTGTAAATATGACACATTATATAATATATAAGTAATTACCAGCTAAAGTAAAGTGTTATCACAATATCAATACATGCAATATTAGAATTGCAAAGAGCTGCTTGAACTGAAATAAATGGTAGCTAATTAAATGTTGCCATGACAGTGGTACCTTTGGTAATGCTTGTGGTTTATTGCATAAGAAAATGTTTCACAAGGAAAATAAAATGTTTCATTGCCAAACATGGATATAGAGAGATACAGCTTATTCAAAAACCTCTTTGGTAAAATGTAAATCATAGATGCATTTTTTTCCCAGTAGCTAGAATTTGCTGTGTCCATATTTGCAGGAACCCTAATTAGAAAGACATTAGCATCGTTTAGTTTTGTATTTATGTGCTTATCCCAACTCGTATCACTATTGCAACATTTATGACATTTTACTCATATCGTACAGCCGCACGAAATAAGTTAATGTCAAAAGCAAATAGTGTAAGCCTTCATAATATTAATTAATAATGTTATACAGAACAGGATCACTCAAAGTTATTGGTGATTAAAATTAGTTCTACCAGTTATGGCATAATGGCTCGAATGAAACTGGTTTTAATTACACTTAATATTTAAACCCATGGAAACGAAGTGGTCTATTTATATTTCAGTGTGATGTTGGTTAGCTATTAATACCTTCCACGATGTAAAACTGGAATTTCCATTTGTTTTTTCACAAGTAATGAACAATGGTATGACAGTAAGCCTTTCTCATAATTGGTTGTGTGGATATTCCAATCGACCACAGAACCTGCAGCACCAACAACAAACACCCTCCCATGCATCTGCTCTGCTGCAGTCCAAAGCTAAACCCGTTTCCCCAGTTTCTACTCTGCAACTTCAGCAGCAGCATGTAGTCCACGAACCAGCTGCAACTCATCTTGTTCCCATTCCTGAGTCTGCAGTCATTGCTCCTACAGCTGCCCCAGAGGTTGTGGTAACATCGAACTCCTGCTGCTGTTTGCAGCTCTTTGGGTCGGGGTTGATTATTATTATTATGAGGTCATCTCTAACGAATCACATCCCGATTTTTTTTTTCTTCTGTTTTCTTCCTCGTCTTGGGCAGTCAATGTACAGAAATTGAGTGTCAATAAGTGTGTTTAAGTCATAGAGAAATTGTATGCTTTCTTTTCTAGCGTTTTTCTCAACATGGATTGTCTATAAATCATAAGTTCTCCTGAGTTTACTTTCAGTTAACTTTTTTCTCTTATTTTTCATTAATTAATTAACATTCTACTTAATTTTTTACCATATTATTCCTTGTTTTTCAATTCATAAGTGCACATTGTTTTTTCTGATCAGTTTTTTGTAATGCATTTACAGCTGAAAAAACTGAGCAAGAAAAGAGTGCAGTGATGATAAATTGGAAGAAAAACAAATGAAAGTAAAATGTACTGTTGAAAAACAGAATTATTTTCCGACACGTGGCTTTTTTTGTTTTTATTTATTCATTTAATTAACTGAAAGTAAGCAACTTCTTCTACTCTCCAGAAGTGATTTACAGTGATTTCACAGCATGGTTTCTTTGATTTGATTCATTTCCTCCAATAATATTTGCCTTATTTTTCCTCTAACTTTGTTTTATGTCTGGGGTTATATTCTGTTTTGCTTTCCAAGTTGATGGAAAATTTTGTGTTGCCTTTTTGAACCTGACCTTCTGTGTCATTTGCTTCTCATTGCAGACTCCAGGCAGAGAGATGCACAAAGCTGGCTCTTTGACACCTCCTTCATCACCAAAGATGGCCCCAAAAAGCGGCCACAGACGAATCCTGAGCGATGTCACCCACAGTGCCATCTTTGGAGTCCCAGTCAGCAAATCCACCCAGCTGCTGCAGGCAGCCGCAGCTGAGGCCAGCCTCAACAAGTCCAAGTAAGCAGAACAAACTCTTTTCAGCAATCCAGGAATAAAGAGTTCTTTTCATAGCATAGAGCGAGTCTGGGAGGCCAGAGGGAGTTCATTCATACGGCAGAATGCAACAGTAAGATAAATGTCCCTTTTTACATCCAGAAGAATTGGGCTTTAGTAGCACCAGTTAATTCAGTCTTTAAGCTCGCTTAGTGAGTGACACACACAAATAGTCTACACCTTCTATTCAGTTTCACTTTGCTTGTTTAGCCTCATGTATTTAAACATGTTTGTGTTCCAGATCAGCCAGCACCACTCCTTCTGGCTCCCCCTGCTCGTCCCAGCAGAATGTGTATCATCCAGGTGGTGACGCTTCATCAGCGCTCGCTGCACCAAATGCTCAGCCTGGCTGGAACCCCTTTGGAGATGATAACTTCTCCAAGCTAACTGCAGAGGAGCTACTCAACAAAGACTTTGCAAAGCTATCTGAGTGTAAGTTTTGTACTGCAGCATGTATATCTACTGGTTGTCATTGATCTAAAACGCTGTATTGTTTCTGCACAGCTGCTCAGCCTGGTGAAATAGACCTCACCTCCAGTGAAAGTCTCATTCCAGAGCTCGGGGCGTTTCCAGGTAAAACGTTACAGTATTCTTCTCTAAGATGTCCAATTACTTTATTATATTACCCAAATGTTTTATTTGAGATTTTACTGTGAATGGGTCTGTATCTCCAGCAGTATTAAGTGGTTTTACCAGAGGTGATGTGTAGCAATTTTGTTGCTCATATGCTCTGTTGCTTTTTATGACAGTTTGATATATACTCATTTAGTTGAACCTTTCAGTCATTTGTTCTCCCACAGTTTTATTTACTCAAGTTTTTTAATATATGGCTCTAGTTATGCTCACTGTACTGTTTGGTTTCTTGTTTCTTAAAGGAAAATCAGAATGTGTCAGGTCTTTGATTCCCTCTGACTTTTGGACGTAAATATTGTACAGTGTGGTATAAAGTTTTAAGACCGCCAGAAACATTGTTTTTCACAGACTTTACTGTTACTCCAATGTTGGATTGTTGTTTTTTATTCAAAATGAATTAATATATGGACTTCAAATGCTTTTGTCTAGAAATGCACCACATTTTTTAAAACTGAACAGGTTTTTAATTAAATTAAGGCTTGGGGAGTTCCTTGGAATAGACCCAGATGTCAATATTAGAAATCCTGAGGTAGTTGGTGATCACCTTTGCCTTGTGACACTGTGTTCCATGCTGAAAACACCTGTATCCATCACCAAATTGTGGTTATTGTATAAAGTTGCTCTTAGTGGATTCCACTTTTTATTTATGGCATTGTTTATGCAAAGTTGTGAGAGACTCTTAAAATGATCTGCATGGAGCTTAATTAGAGAAGACGATGGCCAAACCTGGTTCTTCATAACATTCCAGCATATTATAAAAGTTTCCACTTCACTGTATTTGCCGAAACACTTAAACCTCCTTGCTGCCGTTTCTTGACAAGCTTTGGTGGCAAAACAATCTTGGTTGAATATTTTTTAGGAGATGGACTCTATTAGGGGCTCTGAAGCTATATTTTAAGTTCTGGATGATTTGACAAATTTTCAGATTTGGCTGTTTTTCTTAGCAGGAGCATCCTTGCCTGTAATGTCCATTTTATGTATATTTATGTATTTTTCTTGGAGGTAAATAATGACTTAATGCACCACTCCCTGTTAAAGAAAATTATTTTGCCGCTCTTATTCCATCAGAATGACAACATATATATTAGCTGTGGAATTAGCATTGTTAGCTTCTCTGTCTGTTTTAAATTTTTCCCTGGAGCTACTTATAAAGTGGTTGAAATTATCTTACCATGTCATTTCATATCAGCCCTAAATAAAACATAATGCAATTTTTTTCCCCCCTTATTAAATTAATTTTAATTATGTTTTCGTTTCATCTAATCAGTCTACTTAGCAAGATAAACTAACGCAAACTGCCCACACCAAAACAGGAGCAGTGAAGTTTGCACACCATGCTATCATGTTGACGTAGCTCACAGTCTCACAGTGGCTTCTTGTCCATGTCCATGAATAGACACCTTAGATACAGCTAGATGGCATCTCACATGCAGCTCTGCGCTTTCACTGTTGCATGGCAACGCGCAGGACAAATTCCCTTTTGTTAATTGGATTGCTTTACTGCAGGAAGAGGGCTTACCAGAACCATGAAGAACAAGTGAAAGTTAATTATACTGTCATGTTAAAGTGATGATCCAGCATGTGAGGCTCTCCTTAGAGTAATCATTTTTGTATGTTGGAACCACTTTGTGCAAGTGCTGTTCGAAGTAATTTTGTTCTATGCAAAGAGGATGTGTTTAATCTATCACACCCTTCACGTTTTAGATTCACACTAACGTTTACTCAGATACCAGTCACAGTCTTAATATTTGCTGATGAGGCAGAAATTCTCCGAGTAGTTTTATGGAGTACTTGTTAATATACGAAAAATAGAAAAAAACTTTTTATTGTCACATTATAGTTTCCAGCACCTTTATTTTTTACAAATCAAAGATTTGTGCGAACCTTTTGATATATTTTGGCCTTTTTTCCTTGTAGTCAGGGCAGGAAAAGGTCACATCTGCTGTGTCATTTCCTGAGTCAACACATTCCTTGTGTTAAGGTCTCTTCCACACCCCATTTTGACTCATAGCACTTTACTTGTAAGTATGAGCAGCAGCCACCGATTGGTGGTTTTGTGCATGGAATGCACCCCACTTCGGTTTGTGTTGTCCTGATAACAGACGTTTCACCCGATTTAAAACCATTGTATGTGACATGGCAAGCTATCTTAACAAATTTTACTGTGGGTTGTTGTAATGAAGTGTCATTACTAGGATTAAATTTTTTAATATAAAGGAATCGTGCTAAAACATGTTCTTACAAGGTTTGGAGAAAGAGATTTGGTGCCCTCATTTTTTTCAGCATAGCATTATTTAGCCATTTGAATGGACAGCACTACTAACTGTTGTGTAGTGTGTGGAGTGTTGAGTTGAACTAAATCAATTAAGAGACCATGTAAAAATAAAAAAAAATGTATTTTTTACTACTGTGCAATAATGTTTCCACTTCAGACTAAAAAAGTTTTCAATTAAGACTAATGGATGTCTTAAATATTATTCAGACTTTTTGAAAATCAAAATTTTGTGGCCCTCTATATTTACTGGTACTAACATTTAAATGAATTTACTCACCAAGAATGCACCCGTCCCATGCAGAGCCAGCTGGTCGTTTTGTTCTTAGCCGTGCTGTTGATTAGAAAAAATGAGCCATGCTGGGACACACTGTGACTGTCACATATGGAGACATGGATGAAATGCTTCCTATTTGCATTAAGTGTTATATTTTGAGCACAGCTGAGAGCTTCAGTTAAATCAGGAAAAACTCTCTTTCTGCAAACTCTACTTTAATGTTCAGCTGTTTTGGATTCGAATTTGATCAAACTGGCTGAGGAGGACCTTCTTCCCATAAAGCGGGTCCTGATCCAGTCAGCCAGCTCCCTCTAACAGCATCTCGGAGCCACCTTATACCCAAGGACTAAGTCAGTGCCACTTTAGCTTTAGCTGTTTGGATTTTGTTCTGACTGTAGATACAAACATGTTTTGTAGGACTGCTATTACTCAGTCATTTGCAGATCATCTCATATGTATTTAGTGGTTTGCCATCTTCTCCTCGCTTTGACAGAAGAAGCCAAAAAGAGGTGGGCTTTTGTCATACTAATACTCCAGGGAAACAGAAAGTACTGGACAACTAATTGAAAAGTCATTAGACCCTGAGATCCACTTGAAAAAGTGAAGCATAAATGTAAAAATGCTTTGCTTACATTTTGATTTTTAAGTTTGCCAATAATTTTGGTAAGCTTTTCTTTTTTGTTATTTTCTGGAGATGTTTCAGGATAAGATTATGCTTCAGTGATTAAAAGGACTAACTGGTTTTGTTACAGTACACAATGTGTTGAGGTTGCTGTAACTTTAATTTTGTCTCGGAGTTGAACATTTTTAAAAAAATGTATTGCTTGTCATCTCTTAGTTATCTATAGATGTGTAATGTCTTCAGTTTGGCATTACTTTAACAAAGTCTAAAGCAATGTAACATTATAATGGAAAATATTGAAAACTCCAATATGCATCATAACTGGGAACAGGCCCACACATATATCATGTTGCATTAACTTTCCAACTTCTTTTGAACTTACTGGAAATTCCCCACCCAGCCATAGCCTTTTCTGTCTTTACAGCTGTCTCTGCTCCCTCACCAGGCCCTATTTTCTGTCTCTCACTCATTTAGAGAGTGTTACAGAGACTGAAGTCCACTGAGTTTTCTCTGCTACTTTCTGACATTTTACCCTTTTCTGTTGCTCCTTTAGTACTTTTGCAGAAAGTTTTATGGCCTGCTACTGTCCCCATGCATTTCCTCCTAATTTCACATCTTAGGCTACTGAAACACATTTGAATGTGTTCTTAGCTTCCCCTATGGGTTTCAAAGGAAATAAGGCCATTAGTTTGTACCAACTACATTTATGTTTTCATGTCTATTACTAACAATCATATTTTTTCTGTGTTGGTGTAGCAAAGGCTGAGGTGTGTGTGGATTCCTTGATTCCTGGTTTGGAAGCTCCTCAGCCTCAGCGCCATTCAGGTCAGCCAGAACGTATTGCTGCCAGCATGCCAGGTCAGCATTCTGGACCACAGATAAAAAAAACAATAACTATAACTTGTGAGATCGAATTATCCAAGCCTGATTTTTAGTCAGGATATAAGATTACAAAGCTGTTGGAAAAAAATGCTGTTAGCAGTGATGTTTGGCTCTGGGCTCTAGACAGGATGGGTGCTTTAGTGTGGCTTCATGACATAGATCAAAATTTTAAGTGTGAATCTTTGAATTTTCTTTTTTAACGCTGTTTTCGGTAGAGATGCACTGAGATATTTGCTGATGATGAAAATCTGCCTATTTAGCCTGATCGGTGAGTCTCAGTGAGTCAGAGACTCAAAAATCCTATCTTTTTCTGAGCATAGAACACATCATATGCAAGTACAAACAGGTCTTGCTGACAACATTTTTAGTGCTGACAACATTTTTACTGGGTTTGCTATCTTCAGTATGAGGGAGATTCTTAAAAGTGAAATTAAAAGAAACCAAATTGAAGAAGCTATTTTTTCTGCTGATGAATGCTGACTGGTCATGTATTGCAGATTACAGGAAGGCTGCAAAGTTACTCTGTTTTATTGTTTGGATTAGTCTAATTCTGTTGCGGACTGAACTTTTAGAAAATGATGATGTCCTTTTGGACTGTATTCAGAGTTGACCTAAGAACCCGTTTTCTCTTGGGATAAACACAGACTGCTTCTTTGGGAATTCCTAGCCTTGCTAACCATGCTAATACCTAATAAAAGATGCCAAATCACTTCAGCTGCTATAAATCATCAGTGACTGAAGGAAGGTTAAAACATGTTTGAATGCTATTCTTCAAATTGTCCTTAAAGAACAATTTAATTTGCCAAAATCGCCAAAACAAGGATAAAAAATCAACCTGATTTGTTCATTTTTACTTTTGGGTTATTTGTACCTTGTTTCCTCAAATCTAAAAAATTCAACATTCAATATTTAGTCAAAACAAACATTGATATTTTTTTTAACTAATTTCTGCTGTGTTGCTCTCTATTTTATGTGTCCTTGCTTTACTAACAGACTGCATCTTCCTTCGCTGTTCTAACATGTTTATTTTCCTGTGGTCCTTTGGCTATGCTTCAGATTCTTTCACTGGGGAGGCATCTCTGCTGGGCTGTGATTTGCTAACTCATACTTCTGCTGGAAGCCAGCCTGTTTCAGCACTCCCTTCCTCCGGATCCTGTCTGGAAGATCTGCAACCCAGTCAGGCTGCCGGTAAGCCCTTAGTTTTGCAACTGAGTGTGTGCTGGGTGTGTGAGTCTGTCACTTAAGTACCTCAGAAAGCAAAGAAAGCAGTAACTTAGATATGATAGATAGATAGTAGAGTGGATAACAACCTCAGTAACCTTGGCTTTTTTGTTGAGGCTCTCAAAGCTGTGAAACTTTGACTCTAAGACTGACTTCTACATCATCTGTCTCTTTTTTTATTTCCACACACACTACTTTTTTTCTGGCTTGTCTTCCCTTTCTGAATTAACCATTTCCTACTTCCATTTCTACCTCACTTTTTCTTCCTTCGCCACAGACTCTTTCCTCTTGTCTGGTGGGAAAAAGGGCAATGATGAAGAGTTTGACCCCATTCCTGTGCTCATTTCCAAAAACTCAAATCAAGGTAAGTTGTAAAGAAATTCAGGGATTTCACTCACACCTGGTAAGACCACAAAGATGAATGAGCTGATCCCTAGTTAACTCACTCCAGCTTGTAATAGTGATCATCAGGGTGTGTTTTTCACATCAAGGCCCCCAACCCACCGCTCATCAAACTCTCACCTTACCTCTTTTCTTTCTTTCATCCTGAATGTTAAACTGCCATTGTTTCCCGATTTGAAGGTGTATTGGCTCTGTATAACTCATCTTGAGACTCGCTTCATATTAGAGCGGAAAGTCCTTACACTCACCTATGATGATGCAGCTGTATAAACATGACCTCAGCTTATTCTTTGCTTCTTTCTCTCTCTGCCTTTGTTCATTCTTTTTTTTCCTTTCTGCTCTGCCATCATTTTCCTTCATCCTCATCCTCATGTCCTTACTCAATTTTCTTCATACGATCCCCTTTTATTGACTCTTTCTTTTGCTTGTCTTTCAAAACCTCCCTCGGCTCCTCCATGTCCATCTCTGTCTCCTCTCTTTCTTTCTGGCACGTTTTTTCAGGTGGTCACACTCACAGCAACAGTGGGAGTTCAGAGTCCAGCATCCCCAACTTGGCGCGCTCCCTTCTGCTGGTGGATCAGCTCATCGACCTCTAGAGGGGTGGGAGAGGTCGAAGGGGCAGAATGCAATCCTAAAAACAAAATGAAACAAATAAAAAGGGTGTTGGAGAGACAGGCACTTACTGTATCAACCTTTTGAAGTGAAGAAAAGCCAGCATGGATTGGTTCAGTAGAGCCATTCTGTTTATGTGCCTCCTTGGCCTCAACTCCATCTCTAGCAGCGTGATAAGCTGGTTTCATGCATCTCTGCTGGCCGTTGACATTTCCACGCTGGTAATTTTTTTTCTTTTTCTGTTAATGGCTGAGCATATCGCCTGCTTCTGTCCTGGCTTCACCATGGTCTTTTTTTGTTTTTTCATGCTTCCTTGTTCTTGCAATAATGTCCCTCATTGATTTTTTTTTTTTTTTTTTTTACACCCATGGTGATTGACTGTCATAGCGTGCACTGCTTGGTCACAGGTCCTTGGTGTTTTTTGTTCGTTATCGTGGTTGAATCTTAAAAGAACTGTCATGAACGTTCCTGCGTGTCAAGAGGTCATCATTGAAGAAGTGAAATTGAGAATGATGTAGACCTTATGAATACCGTGATGGAGTCTTTTTTTTTTTTTTTAAGATTTGGACTGGATCAAACAAGATGGGACATTAAGGAACTACTCAATCATTTACTGCTGCATTGAACAAGATTTTTTGAGCAATACAAAAGGGCATTTGTTTTAGTTAATTTAACCCATTGTGTTCAAACAGCTTCAATAGAATTACAGAGCATATAGCCATAGGAATTTATATCCATTCAGTCCTGTGCTGCTATTCCCATGTGCATCTTTCACATTCAGGTAGATTATAGTGCCTTGCAAAAGTATTTCTATACCTTGAATATGTCAATGTTTTGTTCACATAGCAAAACAACTTTTCGTGTATTTCTAGGGGATTTTATATTATACACCAATGCAAAGTTGTGTAATTATTGAAGTAAATTTAAAAGTATTCAGTGTTTCTTTTTCTTTAATTACTTAGTAACTAAGAATTGAGACACTTAGCATCAGAAGTAACTTAGCTGTTAAATTGAGTCAAAATCAATTTTTTAAAAATATGACGGTTACCAACATTTGAGTCCTTCACAGGATGTCTGTGAAGGACTCGTATGTTGGAAACCATCATATTTTTAAATTTTGATTGATTTGACTTGAACCTTTGTTTGTTCACTACTTTGTGCTGGTTTATCACATAAAATCCCAACACAATACATAAAAACTTGTGGTTTTAGCATGTCAGAATGTGGTATAAATGCTTTTCCAATGCACTGTATAAGTAGGTGTATGCAGATTTCTTTTTCTGAATATCATGAAGGGTGTTACAAATGTTAAAACTACAACAATAATGGTTGTGATCTTTTGCTTTTTAAAACATGAAACCCTTGAACTCCATGGCTGACTAGTTTGACACAAAGATATTCTCCTGATCAGCCTTTTTCATAACACCACATGTGTGTATTAATCAAACTGGTGCATTTTCATTTGTATTTTTACATTTTTTCCAACTCCTATAACACTAATGTGAACAGACAAGAACCAAAGTGAAATGAGATTTTGTAATCCTGCTGTTAGCGATGTAACGTTCTGCTCTCAGGGTCAGTATGAGTGAGCAGACTTTTTCAGTAATCATCTTGACACTGAAGGAAGTTTAGTGTAGATACCATCAAGTGTTTGTTTTCTGTGGGACAACCTTATTAACAACAATGACCTGCCATGCTCTTAGTCAATTCCCTCTTCCTTACTCATATTTATATGACTAACTTCAGTGCAAAAATATCCTATTGCTCAATTTCACTATTTTTAGCCCTTTTGATTTTAGATTGTTTTATTGCATATTATTTAAAGGCATTTTATCTGTCTTAGTGTGAATAATATTCATAGGGATTTAGTAAAACAGGTATGAACGGTCTCATCATTTAACATGTTGAACAATTTATTTAGATTAAACACACATTAATTACAGTGTATTTAGAAGTGTAAATGATGACCCAGCCTGTTCAATTTTCCGTTATTTCTCTCCATTCATGTCTCCATTCAGCCAGAGCTTTTGATGTTGAAGCACTCAATACATGAAATGGTGTGCTTCTGAGTTGTCTGCCCAGATCATATTTTTAGCACTTTGTTCCCATTGTACCACTGATATGTTACTGTTATAGTGACGGCGGATTGTGTTATAAGAGATGTTATGACGGAGTGTTCTTCCTGATGTCTCTTGTCTCACCTTTTGTTCCTCATGACGGCCTGTTTTTATTTATCAAATAATGAGAGAGAGTTGAACAGCAGCTGTACAAAACAATGCATTATATTTGCTGACAATCATTGCAGTTTATGTTATTATATGTAAAGATTCCACCAAGTTCTACTTTGAATTATGGCTTCTATTTTGTCAAGGAAGTTTAACTGCATTGCTGTACATTGTAAGCTTATTTTTAAGCGTAGTTTGACCTTGCATTTAACCTTGAACTGCACATTTCCTTCTGTTTTGCTATCACTGCTACAGTTAACGGTTTATGCATAAATCTCTTTAAGAAATCAAGTTTAATTCCTTTCATTCACTGAAAGTCGCGTGGTTAAGAATTAGCAGTGGTAATTAACACCCTTTGGAACTGTATTATTCAATCATTTGTGATTGAAGCATTTCTAGAATACCTAGAGATGCACTCATCAGAATTTTGAGATTTCTGATTCCCAGTTTTTGTAAAACTTTGGCATCGTAGCAACCAGTACATAAACAGGTAATTATGACAAATAACATTACCAACAATTTTAAGAAGTTATGGCATTATTTTTATCACCAATCACTAGTATTAAAAAAAAATCCTCTGTAAATGTAACCTCTTTAGCCAGTAATGTAAAAATACAGAAGTAAGGCCTCATGTCTTAAAATTAACACTTTCTGCAGTTTTTGTGCATCATAAATGGGTATTTTAATTTTTATGTTGCATATTCAGTCATCAGTTATGTAATATAAAGTACTCTCCTCTCTTTGATTTTGTAAAAGCTGATTTAAGATTTATTTGTTGTATAAAATCTTAATCTACAATATTGCTTATATACTTTAAATTCCTATTTTAAATGTAGGAATATTACTACATGTCTTGGTTACATTACTTGGTGGAGTGTGCTGGAATTCAGAAAAATTATTGCGTGTTCAGGGTTAGATGAAAAAAGAACAAAGAATTGAATAATGTGTTGTTCATTTACTCTCTATGTTGAAAAGCACCACAGCCTGGTTAATAAGTCATTATTAGTAATATCTTTTTGGCAAGTTACTACCATAATACATTGTCTATAAAATGGGAAAATTATTGTCCTTGGCCATTATTACATTAGTTGCTACAAATCTGTTATATATTTTTTTTCATCACCTGGTAGCTGTATCACATGAGTTTTTATAGTGAGTCTTTTTCAAAATACTAAAAAATCTTCCTGGTGCTGTAGAATGCTTAAAAAAGGGAGGTGTCCAAAGTATTGCCCAGGGGTAATTTGTGGCCCCAGCACTGATTATATGTGGCCCCTGACTACAATTTAAGAGTGTTAAAAATGTAGCCTGCCACTAAATCTCCAGAGGCTGTTTTTTTGTAAATGGAGAAAGAATTTACAAAAATTCTTTCTCCATTTGTGTTGTGTTGTGTGAACAACACAAAGTATACGTTCTTTAAAAATAATGCTTTTTGATTTCTTTTTAATTTCATAGTAAATAAGACCAGAAATACCTAGCGACTTGTACTCAAAAACAGAACTGACTGCACCCAAATCTACATTTGATAAGTGTATTTAAGAAAATAAAACCTGTCAAAATAAAATAAAAAAAATAAACTCTACGCATTTCTTTCAATATTGCAAATGTAAAAATTGTTTCCCTCAAAAATTACTTTATTTCACTAAAGTATTTCATGTGTAGTAAATTGTTGACCAGAAAAAATGTCCCAAAATTTATGGGGTCTTTAATAATAATAAAAAAAATAGCTTTATTGGGCTGTGTTATTTATCACAGCTCAATAACTCGGGCTGTGATCAGTGCAAATGTGTTACATTAGAAAGTAATGGGAGCATTATAAAATAGAGCACTGACTAGTAAAAAAAAAATACCAAAACAGGTGATTTCCTTTTAATGGCTTCAACTAACATCTCTGTGAGAACTACCAGCTAACACCTTCTGCCACCTTCTGAGGTAAGACTCGCCTCCCTCCACTAATCTGTTCTAACCTGTCTGTCCCTATTTTCAGCTTATCTGTGACGATTTTCCCCACTTGTTTCCACAGACTTGCTAACTCCATCTAAACTCCTCACATTTTAAATAATTCTTACTAAAATTTCAAAATACTGCTTTATCCCTGACATGGTCTAAAAGGGTTAGATTGAGACACCTGCAGCTAAATTGTGGAAACAAGACTTTTGATAGCATAGTTGCTAAACTTGTCTGTCCTATGTGGCTTGTTCCTCATAGTAGAGTTTATTTTGTAGTCTTGTGCTGGTTCGTGATTGTTCTGTCCTATTGATCCGTAATTGACAAATGTGTAGAGAGGGTTTGTTGGTCACAGGTGTGAAGTAACTGTAAAAGGCTGATGGTGTGGTTGACAATATGTTCTGCTTGCTACTTTCTGGTGATGTTTGTGTTATGTAATGTTTTTTCTTCTTCTTCTTTTGTGTCTTTGTTGGGTAGAAGTACAAGTGGAGAGTAATGGCTACACTGTGCTAGAAGAGGGACAGGAGGCTGAAGAGGTTGAAGAAAATGATCCAAATAATGAAGGCTGTGAGCACTCCAGCGATGAAGACGTGGAGAAGGCAGAGCTTAAAGAGGAGGAGGAGGGGAGAGCAGTCGAGAGTATCGTTGCTGTTCAAGACTGCAGTGGCTCTAGACCTTTACTGATGGACTCTGAAGATGAAGAAGAGCATGGACCTCTGGTAGCTCCCCATTCATCCCTGCCCCCCAACACAGCACCAGCACAACCACCTGCCGCCTTCCGTCAATTGTCGTCAAGCTCCTTTGCTCAGAATAATTCCTGGAATGTAGCAGAGACAGGTGTCACTCCAGATGTCTTCTCCAAAGCCCCCTTCCCGACTTCGCAAGAGGACTCCGCTGATGTTTTTGCCAATGCTCCATTTCCACGTGCCCCTTTTGTAGCTCAGCATCAGCTCGATGTGTTCTCTCAGGCTCCCTTTGGAAAAAGAAAGGAGGTCTTGGCTGTACTGCCAAAGACCTTGTACCCCCAAGCAGCTGGGGGTCAGACTCTAACCTCCGACCAAGGAGTGCTGGGACAGGTAGCTCAGCAACCGTTCCGCCCTCAAGCTCTGGCCAAATATTCCCGACACTTCGAAGGATCCGCAGCCGAGCAGCCAGTAGTAGCTCCCAGTTTGAGCAGGCAAGCTGTCGGACCGCTTCAATCATGGACGTCAGAAGTTAATGCTGTAGACCCGTTCGTATCTGCACCCTTTCACCTCAAAGCACCGCAAGAAAAGCCCTGAACACACACTGAGATAGCAATGTAGCAGAAATTTGCACCCATTAAATATGCAAACTGCAACTGGCTTTACTGCATGCTGTCACCAGTGCTGCAGCTGGACTGCAGGCCTTGAACAGATCTCATCATCAACTTGCTAAAATGAGACCAGGTAGTGCGAGTTTTCCTTCCCCGACCCTTCAGTTATCTTTCATCGCAGTGTGCATCTACACTAAAAACAATGTTGGGTCAACCATTTGATTGTTTTCCTGTCTACCTCAGGTTGTGAGGGAGTTTGTGCAGAAGCTTTTGCAAAATTCTTTTCTGCACATTTAAGATAGACTGTAAAACTGTGATCTGTTAGCACCCCAGACAGTTGTTATCAGAGGAAAACTATTCAGCATCATAATTTCACAGAAGCTTAACAGGTAGTTAAAAACAGATTGCATCACTAGAGAATGTTCAAACCATCTAAATATCTGTTTTGAGGGCCTTTTTAATCTTACTTGACTTGTTAATGAAGTGGATGCTGGAAATAGTTAAAACAGACATTTCTATTATCGTGTTTTGACATAAAATCTCTTGATGTAATTTGGCTTTTCATCCAAAACATATAAAAAGAAAATTCTCTGTTGTTTGATAGTGAGATGTTTGTTTCCTGTTACGTGTAGCTCTGATTTTACTGGTAAGTAAAGAATAATTCAATGAAGCAGATCACAAAAATCTTTTTGTAGGTTCTCAAAAAGATACACATTTTAAACACATTATTCGTGTAGATTCACCTGCTGCATGAAACATGTTTTGCCCATCTTAAAGCTGCTTTCACATTTGATTGCACTTGCTTTCAGCACCAAATACTACTACTGTCTTTGGTGCATAACATCATAATGTAACACTATATGAAACAAATCTATTACTTCCAAAATGTGCACAAACTGACACATGCAAGTCTGTAAAACTGACATGAAAATGTTTGACTGTCTTCAGCACTTAGTCTTTGTAATTCCAGCCAGGGGTTGTGATAAGTGTTTTGTGAGAGCTTGAATAGTGCCTGATTGATGACGTGTCGTTTAATTTATATCATTCACTGTTTGAAAATATTTTGTGGTTTTTCTAGTTTATACAATCTTTTACACTATTTGTTTCCCACCATGGCACTTTTTTTGGAGAGAGAATCCATGCTGTTTCAACCCAAAGGTTAACTTGTGTTTCTCTGTTTGAAGTTCTCCCCACACAGTTTCACCCAGCCTAAACACAGGAAGATTGCACAAAGTAACTGACACTGAGTCAGGGTTCTGTAAGAATGTGTTCTGTCAGCTGTACAATGAGTTTTGAGTGCTGTTGTACACCTAACCTCTGAAGGAAGAGCAGAAAATCCTGTTGGAGAATTGAAAAAAGCACTCAGAATACTTATGCTGCACAGCCTGCCTTTAAAAATGTCATGAACAAAAATATTAAATGAATATAAATGAAATTCTGCACACGTTGCTTTTCTTTCTGTTTTATGCCTGTTGTCAAGTATTTATCTTCTAACACTTTTTAGTTAAAATTAGTAAATTGTCACTTCCAAAGGCCAACTGATCAATCAAGAAAGTCCAACTTCATGCCAAAAAGTCTCCATCCATCCATTCATCCATTTTCTTCCGCTTTATCCGGGGTCGGGTCGCGGGTCCCTTGCCAGGGAGGTTTAAGAGTGTGACCCCTCTATAATTGGAGCACACTCTCCGGTCCCCCTTTTTGAACAGGGGGACCACCACCGCAGTCTGCCAATCCAGGGGAACTGTCCCCGATGTTCATGCGATATTCCAGAGTCGTGTCACCCAACACAACCCTCAACATCCAGAGCTTTAAGGAACTCCGGGCGAATCTCATCCACCTTTGGGCTCCTGCAATCGAGGAGCTTTCTAACCACCTCGGCGACCTCGTCCCCAGAGACTGGAGAGCCCGACCCAGAGTCCCCAGCCACCAAGGCATGTTGGTGGGATTGAGGAGGTCTTCGAAGTATTCTGCCCACTGGCACACAACGTTCTGAGTTGAGGTCAGCAGCACATCATCCCCACTATAAACAGTGTTGGTGCTGCACTGCTTCCCCCTCCTGAGACGCCGGATAGTGAACTAGAATTGCCTCGAAGCCGTGCGGAAGTCTTTCTCTCCAAACTCCTCCCATGCCCGAGTTTTTGCCTCAGCAACCACACGCCTGAACCGCCCGCCGGTACCCATCAGCTGCTTCTGGAGTCCCACAGGCCAAAAAAGCCCGATAGGGCTCCTTCTTCAGCCAGACAGCATCCCTCACAGCTGGAAACCAACCAAAACATGGTGTGCACATAAAGGAAAATGGTAGCATAAAATCTCAAAACAGCACTGCGCCTGCACACCTTGCAGTGTTCCAGGGTAATTAAATTTATTTTAAGTAGTTTAAGGAAGCACCTATGTTTTTAAATAAATTTTCAACTGAATTTATAGTTGTGACTTGTGTACTTGTATATCAGTGCAATATTTAAAGTATTATGGATTTTATTTAATACACATAATTACAAATTTATTTATATTGCATGTAAAATTATTTGTTGACCAATTTATTTATTGAACTTTGGCACTTTTACCATTCGACTATTTAAAGATGTCTCAATACTTTAGCAATATTGAGGCTGTTTGGTTAAAAGAAGACTTTAATGACGTCAGGCAGTTTGGTCCTACTTATAATGCGCTTTAATTTTAAGCAAACTACAACTTATACAAATTAGACACTTTCTAACTGGTAGAACTTCGCCTGACTCTCCTCTAGGGTGCGCCAATACACATAAACACACCGGATGTGAATTATCACAGCTTCAAGAAGAAGAAGACGAGGCGCAACAAACGGGGTTTTCAATGAAACAATGCTTCTTCTGAGAATGCATTAAAGAAGTAAGTAATATCTGCAGTTGGCTCTCGTATAAATAAATAAATATTCGTACTAAATCGTAGAAAACAAAAGCTCTGTGTTAATGTCATGTGGTTTTGTTTCATGAAAACGCGCCTTTTCTGTTCGGAGACTGAATGCTTTCGGTCTATATTTTTTCCACCGAGTTATTTCTCTGTTTGAACGTAAACAGGTAGAGCTGGGACTGCTGAGCATCATGGCTAACCAGAGAGTGCTCCCTCAGAGCAAGGAGACTCTGCTGCAGAACTACAACAAGAGGCTCAAAGACGACATCAAGTCCATCATGGACAACTTCACGGAAATCGTCAAAACTGCAAAGGCAGCTCTCTTGGTTTCTCTAACATGTTTTCCCCCAAAATCTGCTCAGAGTTCACAGTATAATTCTCACAGTTTCCACCTCCTCCTTTTATTTTTGTCCAGATAGAGGATGAGACTCAGGTGTCGCGACCCACTCAAGCAGAGCAAGACCACTATGAGATGCACGTCAGAGCTGCAAACATCGTAAGGAAGACACAAAGGGTCGTCGGCACTAAACATTCTGCTTCCTCTATAAACTAGAAGAATTAAACGTGAAAAAAGTTCCAGAGGTGTTCATACCTTTGTAGGGCACTTTGTCATACGTTGATAGTAAATGTAAAGAAATTCACCAATTTCATTAAGTTCGCTGGCTGCAGGAACACTTCATTTCCCTAAATGCTCCACATAGAAATCACAGCAACATTCATTACATGTAACATTTCAAAAATAAAATTTTGAACACAGAAAGCATATAAGAAAAATTACAAAGCAGGTCAAAATGTTCAGCACAAAGAATAGTTCGTTATGATGTGAATTTACAAATCCACAACCAATACATGTGCAGAAAACTTTGTCTCCAGAAAATAAACCTTAAAGGATTGACCATGTATTTTTTTTTTTTCTTTTAAGACAGTTTTCATTGTGTTTTGCTGCACCAGGTTCGTGCCGGCGAGTCCCTGATGAAACTGGTGTCCGATCTGAAACAGTTCCTGATCCTTAATGACTTTCCCTCGGTGAACGATGCCATCAGTCAGCAGAACCAGCAGCTCCGTGCGCTGCAAGAGGAGTGTGACAAGAAGCTGACATCGCTCCGCGATGAGATCGCTGTCGACCTCTATGAGCTAGAGGAAGAGTATTACTCCTCCAGGTACAAATAGGCTCAGATCCGCCCCATCCTGCCGCTCCTGTGTCGTCCCATTGTGTACTGTCTCCGCTTTGAACCCGGTTTAAAGGGTCTCAGTCATCTATTTATAAATCCAGACAGATCATCCACACACATCTCAGCTAAAGGTCATATTTACATTTTCTCTAGTGTCTTCATGGTGTTACTGTTAATCAAGTGCCTTGTGTTTTGTTTTTTTTTCCTCTTTTTTCCAAAGTAAGGACCTTAAAGGGGCAAACACTACATATCAACTTTACCCGCATATCCAGTTCTCAGTCTGCCGGTCAACATGTTTGTGACCCACATCTGTTTAAGTTTCTTTACACATTCTTCTGGTGGTACCTTCTATAAACCAAAGAGATTGATGTCAAAAATGCTTTGCTAAAATATTAATACTCTGTAAATATTGTCACATTGGAACCAAAAACCTCTTTTAATTTATTGTGATTTTGTGTGATCAGCCAACTTAAAGCAGCACAAAATGAAAAGAAGTGGAGGAAAAATTATTCATATCTTTAATAATATTTTGTAAATAAAAATCTGGACATTATGCCATGCATTTTTAAACAGCGTCTGAGGATCAGTTTTCAATTTAACTGTTGGTATGATACTCTTAACTATTAATGGAGGCTAATGGAAGTTAGGTGGTTGGTGGCACTTTAGTTTATTTAGGGGTATCATGCATAATTTTTCCTTCACTTCACTACTTTATCACATAAAACCTTAAATGAAATGTGCTATTTTTTGGTTGCAACATTGAAATGTGCAAGGGTCATAAATAGCTTTGCAAGCCACTGTATTTACTGCTGTTTTTATTTTTGTCCGAACTTAGAACTGTCCTCAGGATCCAATGGATTTGTGAGACATTTTAACTTTCATGGCAGAGATAAGTGTTGAAATTGTAAAAAAAAAAAAAATCTATAAATTAAATCTGTTTTACTCATTGAGTTGTTGGAAGCAATACAAAGTTTTATATGAAGTTGGAAAAGTTATTAGAAGAACTAAAGCAATATCAGAATATTTTTCTTGAAACAATTGAAAAATGGTCTGTGCTAGAATTCATTAATTATTGTTGAACCCAGACTGGTTTTAACTTAAACAATTGGGTTGAATCTAAGCCTAGTGTTTTTTATGTAGATGTGTTTTGATAAAGACAATTAAGCGCCAACGTTTGTAGTGTCCATCCAATCAGTCTGTAACCATGTAAGCGGTTCAGAGGACTTAAAATTATTGAGAAATAAAGCGGAGACAAAACGCTGAAGCAGTTTCATTGTATTTTATTTTCTTTTTGAAAAGTGCAAAAAAATATCTCTGGAGCATGGTTGATGTGGACCTAACTTTCTTGCTGTCCTTGCACTGCTGTCTTAAATAGCAACTAATTTCATCCTTTTGCTCATCTTAAATCAAGTCGTAAATCCAATCAAAAGCTATTCAATATTTTTTTTTTTTTCTGTGCTTTTGCTTCTTACGATTCTGTGCTTTCATGTTGCTCTGCTATTTGTATGGGTGTGTTTATTCTGACCTGCTGCTCTCGTCTGCTCCTCTCTTTCTGCGCTGCGCTGACTCTTTGCCTCCAAATTCGGGTTTCTGCTCTGCTGCAAAGCTACAGTCAGTGGAACAGCACTGACCTGCCTCTGTGCGAGGCCTACCGCCGGCGGGACAGTTGGGCCTCTCCAGACAGCAGCTCCAGCTCGACCAAAGACGACAGAGAGGAGGCCGACAGGACGCCGTCGCAGGAGGCAAACGCCCAACATCACGTCAACGGGCACGGGACGACAGCCACTGAGAAACCATGAGGGGGAAGCAGGGATATTTCTGCTAAATCTGGGCACTAGTGGTTTAGCTGTTACCAATATAACTATAGAAAATAGTGTTTAGTTTTGTTTTATGGAATTCAATTTACTATTTACTGGAAAAGCACAGGGAAATGAAGTGCACTGAAAAAAATAATCTGGGAGGTCCAGTTATCCAAAAATGTGAGTTTTGACAGCAACATTCCTCCTTGGTTCAATTTTTATATGAAATGATTACTTCAGACATTACTGAAAATTACACTGAACTAAATGGAATATATTGCAGAGATCCTTGAAGTTGGACCTCTCCAGACACCCCCAACTGGAGAGGATCTATCTGGCCCAAAAATATAAACAACTCTAAGCTGTTTATTTGTATATAGTTTTTTTTATTATTATTATTGATGCATAAATCAGGAAAGATATTTTTGTTAATCTGATAACCAAGGAAAATGTGGCCAATTCTATTAGTTAGCTGATTGGTGCATCACATTTTTAATTAATATTCTATATGCATTTGTTTATCCCTGGATTTATATTGTGAAACTTGTTTTTCCCTCTGTTAAAACTAATCGGATCACATTAAAGAACATGTTTCTGTTTTTATTTTTTACCTGTATATTTTCATAGGGAGAGTCGTAGATGAAATGTAATGCTAAAAGTGAATACTAGAAAATAAATACGCTGAAACTGTTAGGATTTAGCAGAGTTACACAGCAATGGATAATCTACTCTGCTGCTGACACCAACATTAAAAGCACCAATGTTCATTAATATTAGCAAACAACACAATGCATAAAAATGTGTAAGAATAGTTTGTTTAAAATGGCACAGCCTTATCCACAGAACTACCTGAAAGGAAAATTAAAAATTAGGAATGCATATAAATAAAACATAATTGATGTTCTAATGTTGCCTTTAACATTCCAAATGCCCCTCACCCCGCTTCATCGTCACAGCCACTGTAAATATGTACATGGTGTTTATCAAGGACTGTTAAGAGCATCCAAACAGCCAAATCAGAATGTATGAATACAAATCCATGACACTGGGTGGAAATGTATTCACACAAATATTGCATCAGAAAGTAGATTACAATTCTAATGGTGAAAACATTTACTTCAAAAACTACCAAATATTTTTAAACTTAAAACCGTGAGACATTGATATTTGAGCACTTTTATTAAAAAGTATTGAAATTGTTTTTAAATCTGTGAAGAGCCTAATTTAATGGGACCGCACAGAACATTACATGCCTAGCAGACCACATATGCTTTTTACAATAATTACAAGGTAAAACACTCAATGTACTGTCATCATTACTCTGTAGGTAACCAAATCCAGGAGCTGTCATTATGCCTCAGTGTCTAGGAAAGGCAACATGTTGAGTATTTCCATGCTAATATCTTCGATTCATCTTCTTAAACTTCTCATAGTGGTAGTCATCTGTGGCTTTTTCGTTGTTTGGACGTTTGCGGTGGTTGGGTGGTGATGGAGCTATGGATCAACAGAGAAAGCATCATTTAGACTATTACAGTTTTCCTGCTACACAGCAGTGGGTCTAACAGAATATGGCCGATGTCTCATACCTTCTGGACCAGGTTTCTCTGTATCTCCCACCCGCAGCGGTCTAGCTTTGGGTTCTTCTTTGTGCCTGTGATGCCTCTGTGGTGCATTCACATCCTCATGGTAGACTGAGGAAATAAATAAAACCATTCAGTTCCTCCAGAAGCTAATCACCTGGGTTTTTAACACCACAGCACGTGGAAATGAACTCACAGCGGTTGTGTTGGACGTAATTTACAGCAATGTTTGTGGGGACAAAAGAAGTGCCCTGGTCTTTCTTTTTGTTCCTTTGTTCTGCCAAGAGTTTGGCTTTTGCTTCTTCTGTCTGGATAATGTTTTTAATCTTTGCACTGAGAAAGAAATATAAAGAAGATTTTAGCGTTAAAAGGAAGTGACTAACTGCAAAATGTTCTTGAAAGGTTTCCTCTGACACAACCTGAGCAGGATTAACGAATGGTCTGAACGTACTCAATGCCAAGATCAACTTCAGGGATCCCGCTCAGCATCTGATTGGACAACATCTCTTCCGTCTTCTTGGCAGAGTTGACCCTGATACTCTCTGGCAGCTCGTACAGGTGGTCCTCCGCATTTTTCACCTTTACTTTCTGCTCCTCAGCCTCCACCAAGCCCTTCTTCTTTTTTAACTCGGTCTCAATATATTTCATCCTATGAAGACAAATACATAAAGCCAATGCCTTGCTTGATCAGTGATATGCAACATTTAATGTCATACCTACAAATTGTTTGTGAACCTCAGAGAAATGCTCTTTGGTTGCATCTGATCTGACTGACTGAATCAAATACATTCAAATATCTACTCATCAGATCCACTGACATCTAGAGATATTCTAAATGATTTGGAAATTGATTCAAAGTTTAATCCAAGAAAATAAGACCCAATCAGCCATTAAAATAAACAATTCATCGTGTTTTAAACAGCTCCATTGTTTGTTTGTTTTTACACACTGAATAATGTAAACATTTATTTATGTCTATCAATTAATTCTAATAAACAAAGGAAGCATACGTACATGTCTGCATCCTCATCTCTTCTGTTAGTTTCCGCTGAGAATGATGTGCCAAGGTTCAGGTCTGTCTCATCTTCCGTCCTGTAATTGGATCGGTCACATTATTTAACAAATGGCGAGCTTAACTGTGAAATCAAACCACTTTATAGACACAGCACCAACCTCCGTTCACTTACATGTCTCTGTTCCTGTCTTTCACTTTCTTCATGTCTACAACCCCTCCAGTCTTCAGTTTGAATGGATCATTCTGTCAGAAATTTTCAGTTTAGCAAACAGAAGTTAAAGCAAGTTCTCCATTAACACAAAGATAAGGATTTATTGACATGACTTACATCTATTTCAGCTTCTGGTGGGAGTTTCTCTCCAACCAATAAGGCAGTGATACTGTAGAAATTATAAAAATGTTAAGTTACTCATCTATAATCATTTTTACATGCAGGTCTTTCCTCAATACATCCTCAAAGTTTATAAATAAACCAGTTCAAAACTCAAATCTAGATTTATTAGACATATATTAATATATTTTAAGCGTTCAATTACAAGAAAGACTGCTGACATGACAGTTGTCCAGCAGACAGGCATCCTCTACAAGGAGGATAAGCCACAAATGATCATGGCTAAAGACGATGGCTGTTCACAGAGTGCTGTATAAAGTGTAATAATGGAAAGCTGAGTGGAAGAAAAAACTGCACAAGCAGCCGGGGTAAGTAACTCCAGTTTTGAGAAAGACACCCCATCAAAAGTTTTGCTGAGATTCACATGGCATGAACTCTGGTTCAAGTGAGTGCTTCAAGAGCCACCGCACAGCATCTTACCTGAGCTGAACAAAAAGGACTGGACTGTTCCTCAAAGTTTCAAAGTCTTCTTTTCAGATAAAATCACATTACCTGACTCCGCTCTGTCGTTTCCTCAAGTTCTGTAGCTCTTTTGCCTCTTCTACTTTCGATCTGAAAATATATAATACAATCTCACTAGTTAAACGGCTTATTAAAAATCACTTATATCCATAAACTACAGTTCCTAATTAATAATGCACAGCTTGCTAGCTATGTTAGCGAACACAGCGTTAGCTTCAACTGTATTTTAATCTGCCTTTAAAGTACTTACTTAACTTCTTCTGTAGTCCCATTATCTTCGTCCTCGTCGTCGGACGAATCCCTTCTCCGTCTGAAATTTTTGCCACACGGCATTTTCACGCTGTCTGAGTATTATTTTTGAACCTCCAGTAAAACTGCGCTTTCAGTTACCAAGATGTCGGCTGTATCTAGGGATGGATTTAGCACGCGCACAATAATAGTACGTCACTTCCCCCTCGTAGGACTACTACTTCCGTCCTCCTTAGTTAATGAAAACAAGCATGGCGACTTATGCACAGGTCGGGAGGTTGTTGGGTGTTTCAGCAAGATTTTTGCGACCGTGAGTATGCTTGTTGGTGAACCGGACGCCGCTCATGTTGTCTGTTAAATGGTTTTTTTTTTCGGCGTGTGAAGAAGAGCTGAGGGCAACTTGCTGGTTAAACATGGAGTGACGCAGACACCACTACTAGACACACCAAGAGAAAGACTTGGTTGTTTCACCATAAGAATAAGAATAATAATATAAAAAACATTATTGTATTCATAGTCTACGGAGAACGTCTGGTGACATCGGAGAAAAAATAAATAAAAATATTGACCACGACTTGTTTAATTCGTGGACACGCTTCAAGAACTTATGGCCACGAACTAATAACTCGTGGGAACCATTTGTTTAATTCGTGGGCACGTCTTAATAACTAGTGGCCACAACTTAATAATTATCATTGAGTGCCATCATTAATAATGATAAAATATCCAGCGGTCCTGCGATGGACCGGTGATCTATCCAGGGTGTACCCCACCTGTTGACTGTTGACCGCTGGAGATTGGCACCAGCACCCCTGGCGATCTCACTAGGGACAAACGTGTAAGAAAATGGATGGATCGATTATCCAGCGATAATATCTTATCAAATCCGATCTCATTTCAGTCTGGGAATGAATTATAATCACATTCTTCAGACTCTTGCGGTTAGGCATGGAGTAATTTTTTAGCAAGAGACATTTTCTTCAAAATCCATTTGAATTTGTCCCTAAATTTCAACCTTGAGTCCAGATCTCAGTCTGTTAGCTGTAATTTATGATATCATATTCTCAAATTCTGCCTTCACTGTTATTACATTCCCAATCCGGAATACATTAATGTTTAATATTAGGGCTTAAATGCTCACATGTGTGTTTTAATGTGTTTATCTAAAATTTCAGACTGGCCAGCAGTGGCTGTCAGAGCAGTAGAATCTGTTGGCCCTCAAAAGCCACTGGAGTCTCCAACAGATGGCCACAAAACACGGTCTGGCTGGTTCCTGGTTTGTGTTCCTTCTCTGTTTTTCTGTTGTTCAACCTGGATGCTGATACAATATTGATTGTTTTGAATGTTAGTGTGTGGTAACAGCTGCTCACTGTGAGAAAATCTTATATGTGTACATAGAAGGCAGTCACATAGACTCATCACTGTGAGTGTTTCACATCTCAAGCTACATTTCTGCTCTTTGTGTTTTGTCTCTTTTCAGGAAGGACCATGTTTGTGCAGACACAGGACACACCAAATCCAAACAGTCTGAAGTTTCTGCCTGGACGGACAGTTTTAGAGGAGGGGACAATGAATTTTGCTGGCCCCCGTGATGCATTCTCTTCACCATTAGCCAGGTTTAGAACTTCTTCATAAAATGTTCTCAGAATATTGTTTACTGATAGAAGTGTACTTATAGAAGCACGCTTCTATAAGTGTGCTTATAGAAGTGTGCTTATAGAAGCATGCTTCTATAAGCACACTTGATAGAATAAAGCCTCCACTTTATTAGATAGAGTTATATTTTAAAAAACTGCATGTGCTTTTTTTCCCCCTCATATCGACAGCGTGGGAACCAAAAGCCTCCGTTCCAAAAAAAGTTACAGAAAAAAAACCCTCAGATTCTTTTGACTTCTCCATAAGCTGGCTGTTCCCTTTAAGTTTCATTTAATTGTACTGCTTTTATTCCAAAGAACATGAACAGAAATTTCTTTCATCTTTCAAAATGTTGAATGGCTGCATGATTGTTGTGTGCATAAATATATATATATATATATATATATATACTTCTCAAACATGATATATACATGATATTAAAAAGATCATGTGGCAGTACAAACATATGAGTCAGATTAGATCCTTAACCCTCCCAAACCAAACAAAAGCTTAAAAAAAAGCGGGGGAAAAAATAATAACAAAAAAAAATATATATATATATATATATATATGAACTTGTGTTATATATTTATACTTCTCAAATACTTGTTCTCTTCAGACAGTTGTTTAGGATCGATGGAGTCAAGAGTGTGTTCCTGGGCCCTGATTTTATCACCATCACAAAGGTGAATTTCAGTGTAACATTCAGTACCTGTCCAAGCTTTAAATACATGTATCATGGCTAATAATGTCATGCACTATAATTCCAATGTATATAATTAAATAATTCCAAACTGGTTGAGGAATGTGTAAAGCAGGTTAACATTAAGCTTCTGAAATTGCCAGAACCAATTTTTTATTTTAAAAAAGCAGTAGATTAAGCCTAACTTTTGGGTTGGTACCAGAAAACTAACCCTTATTTTTATTTTAATTTTTTTTTACCAACTTAGCCTTTTTAAATAAGACATGTGGTTAAACTAACAAACCATACTTATGTAAGTTGGTTGTTGAAAGTTATAGAAAAGCATTGGGAGGAGATGAAACTTTAAGACGCATCATGAAAAGCCCCAATTTATACAACAGTCATACTTATGATGGGTCTACTCAAGCTTCTGATTGTATTTGAATAATTTATTGTAGGACAATGTAACATCATTGCTTTAAATAACTTGATTTCTATTTCTCATTTTCTTTGCTTAGTCTGATGAAACAGTGGAATGGAAAGTAATTAAACCTGACGTTTATGCGGCTATCATGGACTTCTATACTTCTGGGCTTCCAGTTGTGAATGAAGACAGCAAGCCAAGTGCAGACACAGGTCTGGATTTCAGTCTGCTCAACCTGTAGGGTGAGATGTTTTTTTTTTTTTTTTCTTCAAGTGGCAAATGATCATCGTTTCTGCTCTTTTCCAGCGCCATCAGAGGATGATGATGAAGTAGTTGCTATGATCAAAGAGCTGCTGGATACACGAATAAGGTAGTGGGTTCTCAAGATGTCTGCTTCTGTGGTTTGTCGCTGTCTCACGTATGTGGATGCTCTCACCTTGCAGGCCAACAGTGCAGGAGGACGGAGGCGACGTTCTGTTTCGGGGATTTGACGATGGCATTGTTAAACTGAAGCTGCAGGGCGCCTGTACCAGTTGTCCCAGCTCCATTGTTACTCTGAAGAATGGAATCCAAAACATGCTGCAGTTTTACATACCTGAGGTTGAAGCAGTTGAAGAGGTTTGCATGTTTTTGATATTTATTTTTATTTTTTTGGTTTTGTTTTTTTCTGACAACTGTTTTGTTAAAATTACTGATATTACTGTGCTTCATCTAGTTACTCCAGAGGGTCTTTTAAGAATGATGCTTTGTTTTGGGAAAATGAAAAACTCAGTTTGTCATTCTGCGTAATTTCTTCTCCCTAAAAAAAATTTCAATACTGTAGTATTGAGCTGTCTTTGTTAATATGAGCAAATGGACCGCTAATAATGAAGTCCTTATTACCACGTTTTAAAAAGAAAACATCTGGTGATGCATGGAAATGGATAAAATCATGATCCAGAGATCCAGATGACATTTTAGCTGGGGAATAATAGCTTTTCTTTTAAATAAATAATCAGAAAAAGGCTAATTTTGTTCAGATCCCTTGTGTGTCATATCATGTATTATTTGAGCAAACTTTTTGTTTTAAAAAAAACTCATAGCAAGCATTTACTTAATTATGATTTATTATGGATAAAGTACAGGAGACAAAATATTAAATGCAGTAAATAAAGAAACTATTCAAATTTGTTTTGCCTAAAGATATATATATACATGTATATATTTTTCCTTACAGGTAAAAGAGGATGAGGAGGCGGCTCAAGTTTAAACTACTGAAACCAGAGACGTGTCAACATTCCTCTCTATACAGTCCACCTCCTTCAATCAAAGCCATAGATGTAATAAAAGTACTCAGCTCTGTTCTGATGACAAGAACTCATTCTCAATATTGATCCAAATATTTTCAATTCGTTTTATAGTTCTGGTTTGAGGAATTGAAAGATACGTTGGACACAATTCATAGAAACAGATTGTACAGTTGAAATAATTTGCATATAGTGTTACACGACTTCTGAATCAGTCAGCAGTCAACGCTGCCTATCGGCTGACAATTCATATGGGATACTTTATCTTTACAGAATGTATACTGTCTATATAAATAAACATTGCTAAAATAAGTGTTACGGTGTCTATGGCTTATACTTAAATGTTCAGGGTATACTTTAAATTTCCTTCTGTCTATGAGAGTAAAAACTGATAATTATTGTAGCCATGCTTCAGTTACAAATGTACAACGATGGCAATAATTGATACTGTCAGTTATTTTCATAAAGCAGCCATTGTACTTGTTGTTTTTGGTAGAACGGCTATTTGCTGCTTGTGATTAATCTTTCTCTCAGACCTGCTGGCCTGAACCTATCTTCACCAAGCTGGAATCCATAGAAGGCTTGCTATAAATTCAATAGCATAGAGGGATTAGAGCCCTGCTGAATCATACTTTTACATTTTATTATTGTTTTCTAGTCTTTATGGGTGAGTTCGTTGTATGACTTTGAGCTGAAGACCCAATGTTCTCTTTAAACATTATTTAATAATTCTTTTTTTAAAATTACTTTGTAAGAATTGCCAAAACTTAATGTGGTGCGAGATTATTATATTGTAGAAAGGGGAGGCCATTACAAACAACCAAAACACCAACCACTAGGATTGTAGTGATTCCTTAATCTTTAGCTTCAGAGTGTTGAGTCCATTGTCTTGGAAAAACGCTTTGGTGTGAGATTGTCAAATACAATGTCTGAAAATATTCATATTCAATACTGTGGTGGTAATCATATTAAAATTAGTGTGTACAATGTAGGTGTGTGGTTGAATATTTGCATATGTGTATATAATTGTGTTTGAGTGTTTTGCTGTATGTTTGTGCATGTAGATGTTGGAGTGGGAGGGCCTAAAATATGAGAGAAACATAGATAATGTAATGTAGCCATATTTCAAGTATGTGTCACAATATAATTCTATGTAAAAAATAAAATACTTTTACTGCTTTGCAAATATGGCTATCTAAAATAAAAATGATAGGATTTGTAAAATCACTGAAATAAATAGAAATGCTCTGAGTGGCGATGGTTCAAATTCGAATGGGTTTAATGTCTTTCGTTTTGTTAGTCTAGAAATTTGCCCGTTACAATTATTTGCACTAATGGTTTACTAATTTGTTTCACGGTCGCTGCAGGAAGTCCTGGTGATGTCGATTTCTTATCCTCATGCCACGTCATTAGTATATACGTGTTTGTAGGCGCAACCCGACTGACACGACGCTCGACCAATTAGATGCTGCTGTTGAAGAAGGAGGTCGACCTTAGCAGTCGCGTCGACCAATCAAAACGGGGCAGAAGGAGACGGTTCGAGCTCAGGAGAGTCGGAAAAGGGGGCGAGGCTAACTGACAGGCGTCCCCAGCTTCCTTAGACCTGAGTAGCTGAATCTCACAACAGCGCTGCAGTCATGTGTGGTGAGTGCTTATTCTACTCGTGTATCATTCGTTTAGAATATTATGCTACCATCTGTTATATGGGCGTGAAGACAGACACAAATAAAACAGTATCGACTGTGTGTTTAGTGTAAAAGCTGTTAGCTGGGTGGCTAACCTCTGTCCAGTTAGCGAACATGAGCTGCTGTTACTGATGCTGCTCGTCAGCTAAATATGAACAGCCTCGTTTCTTTGCTGTTTTTCACTCCGTTTTTGACATGAAAGCTGTCTTTGTGTGTGTATTCGCGAGTAAGACTAATATAAGTACAATTCCTGCTTTCTTCCGTCTAACGTCAGACAGCTAATGGGGCTTGCGATGACGCGTACCAACTTTTCCACTTGCTATTTTGTTATTATCATTATGTAATGATTAAAATGATTGAGAATACCTTTTATGTTTATATCCAATCTAAAAATAGCCTTTGTCCTGAAACTGAAACTTAACCAGTAGCTCTGTTTGCATGTGTAGGGTACCTACCCTACCCTAACCCTAACCCACCCGCATTATGTTAAAGAGAAACATATTTGCATACATATAATGTTTTTTATAACTCGTTTGTAAGAAAAGTATTTAATATCTTTGTTAGTCTGTTTCTTCGCTCTCATCTGTGACTGATTGCTCATGTCTCTGTCTCCCATCTTTGCAATCTGAGCAGACTAACAGGACCTGATAAACTCGTTTCTATTTTTTCTATTGACACCTTCCACCACTTTGCTCGATTGACCTTTTTACTTTTTTCAGCCTCAATGCTTCGTCAAATAATGTCCCTGTGAGTCACTTAGTATTTTTCCCTGCCCCTCACCTCCTCCGTCTATCTCTTGCTATACTGAATGAGGTCTCTGTTTTCAAGCTTTTTTTCCCCCCCAAGTTCAAGATTTGCATTTATCTGTGCCTGCATAGCTGAGAAACTGTGATTTCATACTCTCCTCAGGCCATGAGTTGTGTCCTTGCTTCTGGTAGCTGTTGAACTGAAATGTAGACGGTCTCAGGGTGAAATCTTTATTAACCTATTGCTCTGATACTAAATGGTTTAAAATCAAAATGTCTCGGACTAAGATTTTCCCCGATACCACTGTTCAAATACCTTCTCCACTGACCCACCTTCTGCGTCCTGTTCTGTAAAGGCAAACAAGGATAAATAGCAATGTCTGTTTTTAGACTCCTGTAAGACTGGTCTCTTGTGGATTACTCACAAGAGTAATGCCTATTGACGTTGACAAATTGTTGAATTTCAAATATTTGACTCCTCTCCAAAAACGGAATAAAATTTGTGTACTTACAATTTTAGAACTTACCAGTCTGAGTTTTCCCAAATGTAATGGTCATGTATTGACAATTTTTGGTTGATAAATATTAATGTTGGCTGTCAGAGAGAATACCCAACATGTTTCCTCTGTGTTAAATATACTGTATTTCAATTGGATTTACATTGTAAATATGAATTGGACCTGTTTTGTTGTAATTTGGCTCTATATGTACATCACTGAGCTAAAAGCATTGCACCAGCTGCTGAATAACCACTATCACTGCCACCTGATGTAGGAATTTTAGCCTAGCAAACATTTTGCTTAATTAATCTCTGTGTTTTCTTTCCTGTTTCTTAGGAATATTTGCTTATCTCAACTACCATGTGCCAAGGACACGCCGAGACATCCTTGAGATCCTCCTTAAAGGTCTTAGACGCCTGGAATACAGAGGCTATGACTCAGCAGGTAAAAAGATGGCGGAAAGACTTAATAACCACAACTTTGTTTTTCCATTTCAGGCAATTGTCTCATTGTTTGAAACTTTCAAACAATCAAATTTAATATAATGTTTGAAATATGGGAAAATAGGTCTTAGGCTGGTGTGTGCTGCTGGTTTAGAACATAATTTGTTTAAAATGTTTTTGTTTTTCATATGTCAAAGTACTCAGAGTCTATGATCTACTAGTGTGTTGGGGAGTGTGTAAAAGACAAGTGCACTCTGGATATAAGAAGTGCACCATACACATTTTGTATATGAGAGAAGATTGCACATAATGTTCAGGGCTTCAAGCTTTCAGCAAGACTTAAAAAACTCTTCTATTGACTGAAGTACTCATTCAGCTATCCATTTATGGCTTTTAACAGCCATAAATGGCTATTGACATGAATTGTTCTGTATGTCAAGGTGGGATGATGATGCAACACACATTTTAAGTGAATTTTAAAAATAAGAACGAGATGCACACATTTGAATTTATTGAGGTTTTCGTTAAGGAAAATTTTTACAAACATACATACAAGCTCAAACATGCTAATATTAATATTTGGTTAAATATGTCTCAGCACCTTGATCACATGGATTTTGTTGCCATCTACAAGATTATTTATGATGTTAAAATAAAATATTTTATTGAAGTGATTCAAGCTGATTTGTTAAATTCTATGGTTAGTTTTGTGGTTCTGCATTTTTAGTATAGTTAAGGTCAGGGCTTTTCTAAGGCTTAATTTTAGTCTGTTTTATTCATTCTGAAGGCATGCTGTTGTAATAGCCAGCTGTGTTCATTGAGACCATTTGATAAAAATGGTTTTCTTGTCTCTAGTGGTATTTTATTTGACAGTTGTCAGACAGGAAAGCGGATTGTGAGAGGGGAAGACATGCAGCAAAAGACTCAAACTCATGACGGCCGCGTTTAGGACTAAGGCCTCCATATATGAGTCACATGCTTTTACTCTTGCGCCACCGCCGTGCCCCATTTAGACCAGTTTTAATGATGATTAGATATTGATTCCAGGCACTGGCTTTAGCATGACTTTTGTTTTATACCAAAGTCTGCGCAACAAAGCAGAGTAATAAACAATAAACAAATTCAAATTGAATTTGTTTATTGTGGCAAACACTGTTTGGATATTGTGCTCCAGTTATTCCAGTTTAATCCTTAACCACAGAGTCTAGATGTAATTTGCTAAGGTACTTTATTAGGTATTTAATTACGAACTTTGTTTTTTTTCTTATTGCCAGGTGTCGGCATCGATGGAGGCAACAGCAAGGACTGGGAGACAAATGCCAAGACTATCCAACTGATCAGGCAGCGTGGGAAAGTTAAGGCTCTCGATGAGGAGATTCACAGTAAGCTGAGATTAAGCTTTTTCCAAAACAGTCAGTCATAGAATGATAGGCATTTTAAATGTGTTGGGTTTTTTCTGTTTGACCTCTAGAACAGCAAGATCTTGACCTGGATGTGGAAGTTGATGTTCACCTTGGCATCGCTCACACCCGCTGGGCGACCCACGGCGTTCCCAGCCCAGTCAACAGTCATCCACAAAGATCAGACAAGAACAATGGTTAGTTGTTTCATAAAGGCCAAACTAAACAGCCCAGCTCAGATTGTTTGAACTGTGTGCAGCTGTCATGGATTTATAAACATTACGATGTTCTCTCTGGTTTGCAGAGTTCATTGTGATTCACAATGGGATTATTACCAACTACAAGGACCTGAAGAAGTTTCTGGTGAGCAGATGTTTATTTCGTTGTAAAATAGACAAAAGTCAATATGACTTTATTTGTCTCATAAAAACGACTCATCCACTCACATTAATTCCATAGGAGAGCAAAGGCTATGAATTTGAGTCAGAGACAGACACTGAGACCATTGCCAAGCTGGCGAAGTACATGTATGACAATCGGGAAAGTGATGACATCAACTTTGCCACACTGGTAGAGCGTGTGATCCAGCAGCTGGTATGGGAAAGCTACTAAAAATATGCGCCTCATGTTTTCTATTCCAGAACATTGTATCTGTTCTAGAGATGCAATGCTTTCCTTAACATGTTGACCTGGGTTTTACCTGGCAGGAAGGAGCTTTTGCCCTGGTTTTCAAGAGTGTCCATTACCCCGGAGAGGCAGTTGGCACAAGGTACTGATGCAAGAAAAATATGACAATAAAGACTTCTTTATTTTAATCATGACGATATAACATCTCTACTTCTTTGCTTAAGTTAGGGACCTACATACTGTAAAATTCTCACTTACGTAAGGTGTAACATGTTTTGTGTGCAGGAGGGGAAGTCCTCTTCTGATGGGAGTGCGCAGTGATCACAAGCTGTCCACCGACCATATTCCAGTGCTCTACCGCTCCTGTAAGTATTCTTGTCTCTTTCTAGGCTGAATAAGTGAAATTTGATAGGAAGGTTTGGAACCTGAACCCTAATTGTTTTATTTCGACAGCTGGAAAAGAGAAAAAGAGCTGCAGTACCCTGCCGAGGAGAGACCAGGACACTTGCTTGTTCCCATTGGATGAGAAAGCTGTGGAATACTACTTTGCTTCTGACGCAAGGTAAGAAGACGCCTGTGTTGCTGCTTCACCCAGGGTAGTCTTCCCCTTTCCACTGCTGAGAGTACTTTGCAAGTACTCCCCTTAAACTTTTCAAATTTTCACATTAGAGCCACAAACGTAAACGTATTAGGATTCTATTTGACAGATCAACACCAGTTGTGAATGATTGTGTAGCGGAACTAAAAAGATGTATATTTCTAAAACTATATTTATCAGTAAAATCTGAAAATTTGTGGTGCAATTTGTAGTTTGCCCCCTTTACTCTGAAATCCATAAACAAAACTTTGTGGCACATTTTGCTCTCAGAAGTAAACTAATTTGTAAAGTAAGTACACATATTTGTAATTTAATCCTGCTTTTCTAGAAAGCTCCAGAGGTCTTTTAGAAAACGTTAGTGAAAAATTAAGTGCATAGTAAAGACCCTGGGAACACAGAAGGGAGGTCAGAGAAACGGTCAACAAATCCCCTCCACAATTGGCTACAAGCCCTGTAGTGGACACAGCAAACAGGTGGAACAAGGCGGTCCAATTATGTAGAAGACTAACACTCCCACACCATCTCCATGGTAGAGGAAACAAGACCAGGAAATCTGGTTAGAGTTTGTGGTTACCGGATGTCCTCCCCTTCTCTCTCTGCTTTTCTTCCAGGAACATTATTAATGAATAAAGGCAACCAGTGCCAAAAAACCTTTAAATGAATTAATAAATGTACCTAGAATTAAGTGTTTGATTTAGATTCTGGTTGATCTCTTGTAACGCCAGCGCTGTAATCGAGCACACAAACCGGGTAATCTTCCTGGAGGATGACGATGTTGCTGCCGTGATGGAAGGCCGGCTGTCCATCCACAGGATAAAGCGCCGGGTGGGGGACTACCCGGCCCGCGCTATCCAGACTCTGCAGATGGAGCTACAGCAGATTATGAAGGGTGAGTGGAGGGTCAACTTTTTGTGTTTTGTATTTTCTCTCATCTTTCCATTACTGATCCTTTGCAAATAAATCACCTGCAAAGATGATTTATTTGCAGATCTAAAATCCTGTTGTACAGCATATTTGTTGCCGCTGAAGCTCAGCTGCCTTAACAATTTACCTTTAGCTGAACTGTGTTATCAGTCAAACAGTTAAAGCATTTCTTCATTAGCTGCATTACCCAGAAGATGCATTGTTATTAGATGATTTTATGACTCTGTTATACTGTTTCTGAGTTTCATGTGCATATTAATATGCTTTTTTGTTTGACTAAGCCCAGTAAATGAATATTTCTTCTTTTTAGAATTTTAACAAGTTAATTTTATCGTTTATCAAACTGTACAAATATCAACTGTAAGTGGGTAAATCATCTAAAAAAACACACTTTTTTTCCTTTTCCTTTGTTGCTTTTACCTATAAAAATGTTTTGAAACAATAATGTACAAGTCGCATAATATAAAGGTGAACCCTCTTGAAATGCGTCGGCTCTAGTTCCTGCCGGTTCAGTGTGTTGTACATCGTCATCTTAATGTAAGCGAACTCACCACAGCAATAATTTCAGGCTAAACTACCTTGTTTGCGTTTTTTTCCCCTCTTGCTTTTCCAAAGTAGTCCAGCAGGAGGCAGTGGCAGAACTGATGTTGGTTCCACTGCACATTCCTTTATAGTCCTGTCATTACTCAGCCTCTCTCTCCTCTGTCTCTTCTCTGGAGTTTTTCTGCTGAATAACCTACTTTGCGTGACCCACATTGCTGTTAAAGAGAGGCTAAAAAAGCAGCAGAGTTTCTGACTGTCACGGTTTGTTATTGTTGAGACAAAAACATCTGCTTTAAGCCTCTGTTTTTGTTTTAGATTTTTCCATAAAGTTGCATAATTAATCTTAATTCTGACCATACGTTAGAGTAAAAGGAGATACCTCCCTGCAGTTCTAGGAAGCCAGAACAATTAGTGAAACACTGTGTAAACAAGGTTGTTGGATCCAAAAAGCAAAAGTGTTGGCAACATCTTAGAATAGAGTGATTTCTCCATAACATCAACTATGTTCTAAAGATGTCACAGCTTATTTTTTGTGCTGGTGTAGTAAATGTTTTCCCATTTTCTGTTCCTCATCGCTCAGGCAACTACAGCTCCTTCATGCAGAAGGAGATCTTTGAGCAGCCAGAGTCTGTGGTGAATACCATGAGAGGAAGGATCAACTTTGACAACAACACAGGTTAGAGATTTGGTTAAATTAGCCTTCTATGAAGTGCACTGATGATATTTCTCATTTTAAATGTTTTAACTTTCAGTTATCAAGATAAGTCAAAAAGTACTTGCATTCTATAAATTTATTTATTTATTTTTTTTTATAAACCTCAATTAATTTTATTGGGACTTTTTTATGATGGACCAACACAACACAATGTCAATAAGTGAAGAAAGTTATACTTTATTGCAGCACTGATTGTATTCAGCCTGCCTTGGTCTATGCTTTGCAAATCTAGAGACCAAACATTTTGTCCACTTGTTTTGCAAACAACTTTAGAAAGCTGTTCTTGCCATTGCTGGAATGTCTTGATCCAAACCACTCCAGTGTGGCTCTTCCTGTATGTTTAGCATTATTGTTCTACCACAAGATGAACTTGCTCACTATTCTCGAATATTTCGCAACAGGTTTTCTTCCACGATTTTCTCCAATCATTCTTTTGTCAATTCTAACCAGGGAAGCTGTCCAGGCTGGGAAATGAGCATTCCCAAAGCATGATGCTCTCAGCACTATGTTTCACAATGGGAATGGATTGTTCAGGACATTATGTAGTGTTTTGGTTTGATGTTTCACACAGTTCTTTGCATGTAGGTCAAGAAGTTGAGTTTAGTCTCTTTTGACTAGAGGACTTTCTTCCACCAGACACTGCATGGCTGGTGGCTGACATTAAATGACTACTGGTCATGTATTAATCCCATTATTATTTCCACTCAGCTACAAGAGCCAGATTTATGCAGATTAATACTCTTAAGCTACTCAAAGGTGAACTTGGTTTATTAATGAGATGAGATTAATACAATTTGTTGCGCTGTGTTTTATTTAGTAATATTAAAATAAAGTGGGCTGACTACAAATGCAGGCCTCACTTTTAAGATTTTTTTTGTGTGTGTGTGAAATATTTGTAGTACCATGTACTTTTTACTCACTTCATTACTGTGTACTACTTTTGATCACACTGAAATGTGTAATGTTATAAAATGTTGCACAGCTCAAGAGATATGAAAACTTTTGCAATGCAACAAAGGATTTTTTCCTGACTGGACATGGATATATTTGCGTAGCTGTTGCATACAGTTCTTAATGCATCATTTCAGTTTCTGCCAGGGATTCCTCTGATGGGTGGTCTTATTTGGCTTTTAGTTACACTGGGCGGACTGAAGGACCACATCAAAGAAATCCAAAGATGTCGGCGACTAATCCTTATTGCTTGTGGCACCAGCTACCATGCTGGAGTAGCTGTAAGTACCACCCACCCTTGTCACAATTTTGGTCACCAGTTACTACTTATCATAATTACTTTGTGTGCTTTGTAGATGCAGGCTGGAGGTTTATGTCTGACCACATTCCCCTGCTTTGAGTTTGACTGTCTCGTTTTAACAGAAGGACACTGTCTTGTTTTTTATCCCTTTTTCAGACCCGCCAGGTTCTGGAGGAGCTTACCGAGTTGCCCGTCATGGTAGAACTGGCCAGTGATTTCTTGGACAGAAACACCCCGGTCTTCCGAGACGATGTCTGCTTTTTTATCAGCCAGTCAGGTGTGGATTTGTGTGCTGTCTGAACCTGATTAACTCCACATTCCCCATCTGTACTCGGCTCTCCCTGCAGAGGAGCTGTCTGTCTATTGCGCTCTGGAGGATTGATGAGTTTATTTTTACCTGAGTGTGTGACATTTCCATGGTGGGCCTTGTGGTCTTTCTTATGAAGCTTTCTTAACTCAGAGTCCTGCTTCTGGCCGAATCAATTCCCCAACAAACAGAGCATTTCTCCCAACCCTGCAGGGGAGACCGCCGACAGCCTCTTGGCTCTGCGCTACTGTAAGGAGAGAGGCGCTCTGACTGTTGGTGTCACCAACACGGTGGGGAGCTCCATCTCCAGGGAGACAGACTGTGGAGTCCACATTAATGCTGGCCCAGAGATTGGAGTAGCCAGCACCAAGGTAAAGCAGGACAGCCAGAGCTGCTCCTTCAGGCTGTATTATCACCGTCTTCATGGACGTGTTACTGTTTTTAACAGGCAAAGAGTGAAAGAGAGCCCATAGTATTAAATGGATCCAAATCAATAGGTTGTTTCTCCATGAGTTTCTGGGACTTGATTCTTGGACACTGCTTTTCACAAATGTTGAGCCAAGATTAGTTGACAAAAAAAACAATAAACTATATTTTATACAGAAAAATCCAAACTTTAATTTGAGTAGATCTACGTACAGTAAAAAATAATTACGAATAGTTTTTTTACAAGATAACAGATTCTAAATTGACACTACAAGCAATTCTTGTAAAAAATAGTAATAATTTAGTTTATTTTTTAAGTTGATTAGATCCATGACTACTTGTTTCCCAGGGGTATAAATATGATGTAACACATGTACAGGGGAGTAACCATGATCTCAGAAGAGAGGATGAATTTTTCATAGATCTATTCATTGATTTATCGTCTCATTTAATTGTGCACCTCCTTAGTGATTATGTGGCTAAAAACGCACATAATCTCTAACAGCCACAGTTTGGCACCACTTTTTAAAATAGGAACGAGAAGAGAATATAACATTCAAGCAAAGCTAATGCGTTGGTTTTCATAAATCAGGACATATTAAAAAATGCTACTGGCCTGAACTTCCTCGCATCTACAGTCGGTGCAATTATTTAAAATCTTAAAACGACCAAAACTGTGATAGAAAAGACAAGCTGCTAGGTTTATCAGACCACTAGACACAGTGTGGAGGTTTGTTAATAAATCTCCAGAGTTTACTGTTTAAAATCTGCTGCATAATGTGGAATCTTTGAGTTGCCAAGTCTGTAGAATAACCATTAACTGGGTTCAATGGAAACCATGTGCTGTTGTCAGATTAGTGTAACTAATTAACTACTGCAGCAAACACTTCAGGTGGGTTTGGACACAAACCAGGGGATGAATGAAGCAACTCATCAGCCACTGTTGTGTAATGCATTACATCATGCACTATACTAGGAAGTCTGGTGACCTCTTCTTGAAAACTGAAGATGGGTCATTACTGGTGAAAATAATCATCCAAATTAACAAAGAAATTGCTCCATAGCCACAAACCAACAGTCTTCTTCTGCCTTCTCATTTTGAGCTAACTGACCCTTTAATACTGAGCTTGAGCTAGCTGTTGACTTGCTCTTTTTGGCTCATCTCACAGAATCCGATCACTATCCAGGACATCGCCAATCTATTCCCGCCTTTTGGAGCTTAACATTGTCTCTAATGCAGCAGAGTGGGATGAAGAACCCCAGCATTATCAAATTGTCTCATGTGAATTCAGTTCCACTGGTATTTATGCCTCTCCCTCTTCTCACTTTCATAACCACAAGGATTTTCCAGCTGGGACTGAGAGCAAAAAAAACAACAAAAACTGAAAGCCTCAGTCAAGTTTGTGTGCAGAAAGAAAAGAGAGGGAGAGAGAGTGAAGCAGGTCTTTTCCTGGTCCAGATTTTCATCTTGGCTCAGGGATTCTCTTGCTGCTCCAAAGCCCCAGAGCACACCTCAGAGACGCCATCATTTATGACTGTGTGAGTTGAGCCATAGACCCACCTTCACCAAACAATTTACAGCCCAGCTCATCGGATCCACAAACTCGGTTTTTACTTTTATTTCTTTTTTTCCAATCGTTCTTTTCAAGATTCATGGAAAAAGTGCTGAATTAAGACTAAACGCATTGATGCAAATCCTTTTATCAGATCTGATGACGGAGCTTGGAAGATGTCCACTTTATGAATTACATAACAGCAGTTATTTGGATCTTGGAGGGTTGCAAAGTTTGTCTTCAAGTTACAATAAGAAGGAGGGTTGTTTCTTATCATATCTGAAGAGAACAGTTGTCATGCAGTGCTTTAAAAACGTAGTGAAATGTAGAATATATATTTGTGGCATCACTGCAGACAACAATGCCGATCAGATTTCTGAGGGTTTGTAGCTAATGTGGTATCAGGGGAAAAAACAGGTTTTATTGCTGTTTTTTTTTTTTTTTTTGGTCCTACATACTGGCTTTTTTCTTAGCCCAGTGGGTCTTGTGAATCAACTTTCCACAAGTAGGCATGGAAAGTCTCCAAACACGCCCAGAGGGCGGGTGGTGATGACGACGGACTTGGAGGCTCAACTGTGTGAGGGGTTGAGCCTGTGGCATTTCTAGAATGAACAGAGTGGTATTTTAAACCTAATTTTACGAACTCATCAGGTTTTCCAGGATGAGCATTTTGAAGCCGAAGCCCGCTTCTCCTTCCCTTCCCCATCTGGGATATATTAGCATCAGTCCCATTAAAAACAGGGAGACGATGAGCTTCACAAAAGGCTCAGTTCGAAGAAAACTACCATGCATTTAGTAATCTGCCAACGGTATTCCTATATCTTGTTGTAGTCATCTCAATAATTAAAATCATTAAGATGACTACATATAATGAATAAATATAAAACGTTTTATGGTCTTTTGTTATCTTTTTCCATTTTCTCCCTGCAGGCCTACACCAGCCAGTTTGTGGCTCTGATCATGTTTGCGCTGTTGATGTGCGATGACAGAATTTCCATGCAGCCCAGACGCCGTGAAATAATCCAGGGCCTGAGAATTCTTCCAGGTAGATTCAGACACAAACACACTATATAGTTCAGCCAGGGAAGTCCTAAACCCGTATAGGGATAAAATGCAGGAAGAAAAGGCTGGAAACCCAGCTGTCAGAACCAAAACAAAAGAATTTTCAGAGCCTGTTATTTATTAAAGCAACTAAGACGCTTGGATGAGAAAACTAAAAGAGACAAGAATGGAACAAAAAGGAGGAGGAGGGGAAGGCACACTACTAGGTTTTGGTTTGTTGTGTGCTTCCTGGACCTGAAGCACATATTGTAGCACAAAATGGTCAACAGACTGAACTTGTGTAGTCCAGAGGAGTATTTCTAGCTGCACAGATGGTCAAAATCACCTTAAAATTACATATTTACATTAAAGATTTATCAGTCATTAATAAGCCAAGAATAATTTCATAGATGAGACTTAAATTTTATTATTTAACCATGTTTTCCCAACTGATGATGGTAGATATTTGTTCTTGTAGCATGTTAATATCTAAATCCACTCAAATATTATACAGGGGATCCATCAACGGCACTTGGATAATTATCAAAGTGCTGTTGCTCTTAATCACCCTTTTCTCAAGAGAAAAGAACAAAAAAACTTGCTTTTTTTTTGTTAGATCTGATAAAGGAGGTCCTCAGTTTGGATGATGAGATCCAGAAGTTGGCGACCGAGCTGTACCAGCAGAAGAGCGTGCTGATCATGGGCAGAGGCTACCATTATGCAACATGCTTGGAAGGAGCGCTGGTAAGCAATTCCAACTTAATTCTTACAAGCTTTATCAGAACGTTCTTTCATTTTCTTCCCCCCATTTTTATGTGAGCCTTTTAATGCCGCGTTTAATTTATGCAACATGCGATTTGGAAGGAGTTTAGAAATAAATCCGGTGCCAGGGGATCCATCTAGATTTAATGTCTGCGTATTATGTGGAAAAAATTCAGTCTTGAATAATTCTTGTATCAAACTCTTCATAAGACTGCTGAGTCTTATGTAGTCTTCTCCTTGGGAAGAAGTGTTAAGCTGTGGGTCTGGTTTACAACAATTTAAGCTTCATCTTTGTTTAATCTGTGTCTGTTTTGCAGAAAATCAAGGAAATTACCTACATGCACTCGGAGGGTATCCTGGCAGGAGAGCTGAAGCACGGTCCACTGGCTCTGGTAGACAAACTCATGCCCGTTATCATGATCATCATGAGAGACCACACCTACATCAAATGCCAGAACGCCCTGCAACAAGTCGTCGCACGTCAGGTGAGGGCTATCTAAACTAAATGTTTGTTGAAAATATTTACAGAAAATATTACAAATGGCACCGTTGCGTGAAACGAAGTGGTCTTGGTTTAAATACGTGTATACACTTATTTGGAAACTGACAAAATGTACAATTAATCACGTTTGTAATACAGCGTCCCTTTTCTTTGTATATGTGAGGGCTGCACAAAACCGGGAAAACATGTAACTATTGCTGAACATTGTGATTAACACACATTATCATGTCTCTTTGGCTCAACACTATCAAGGTCAATCATATGGCATTAAAAGGCTTCCAACCAGCCCAAAATGTTGTTTGCATGCTAAATATTCATGCAATATTGCATCCAAATAGTCATTTGCAGTTGCAATATTGCATGCACTGATATTGCAATGACAACCGTGACTGTGCAGCTCTGCCACACAATCAAACGTTCCTCAGCCTTTCAACTTTCCTCAGCCTGATGTGACCATGAGGTCACTTATTTAATCCCTTTTTGAGCCACACCTCTGATTCTTCACCTCAGTCCATACAGGGGAGGTGTGGTTATAAGATGACATCCGTTCCAGCGGTAATATGTAGCACATGTAGCTTTAAAAGAAAGACGACGGTAATCTGAGCAAGGAAGTCTCTTTTTGTTGCTTACATTCAGGGTTTTTTCTTTTTGTTTATTTTGTTTTGTTTTCCTACCTCTCTCGATTTCCAGGGTCGCCCCATTTTGATCTGTGACAAAGACGACCACGAAACCATCAAAAACTCTTCCCGCACCATCAAAGTGCCTCACTGTGTGGACTGTCTGCAGGGCATCCTGAGCGTTATCCCTCTGCAGCTGCTGTCCTTCCACCTGGCTGTCCTCAGAGGATTTGACGTAAGTGCTTTGAAAGAAAACCTGTTGGCAGCAAAGAAATTGAGCCTGGGATGAAGGTTAACCCTTTAGCGCAGCGAATCTAAACTTCAGTCCTCAGGAACCACTGCCCTGCATAATTTAGATAATAATAATAATAATATGTCTCTGTTCCAGTACACCTGTTTCAAAAGATTGCATGACTTAATCTGCATACAATGCATCAAGTGCTGCAGAAACCTCCTAATCACCCTCTCATTCAAGTCAAGTGTGTGACAGAAGGGAAACATCTAAAACATCCAGGGTATTGGTCCCTAGAGCCTAAACATTCAGCCAAATGTGCAGCAAAGAGTGGCCCAGTCGAAGTCCAGACGTTTTTGAAGAAGGGGCAAAAATTTCAGTTCCTAAAAGTGCAAAGCTGATGGAGACAAACCCTAAAAGACTTGCAGCTGGAACTGCAGCAAAAGGTGGTTTCCTTCTGACTCAGAAGGGCTGAATGCAGCTGTTAAGGATTTTATTTGTAAAGAGAAAAAGAAAACCTTAAAAGCCATTGTACCATTTTCCTTCAACTTCACAGTTCTGAACTAGCTCCCACATAAAATCCCAATAAAATTAAGTTGTTTTTTTTTCTTTCTTCCCCCTTCCCCAGATTTAGCTAAATTGTCTTTTATAGTTTACCAGCAGCATTTAGTCATCAGTGAACATCTTCTTAGCCTATTATCCTTATTAAGACCAGCAACTAAAGGCAATGTGAAGTCCTGTTGTATTTGCTACTATTATTAAATATTCATCAGTTCAATTTTCCTGCTTGAATTCAGGTGGACTGTCCAAGAAACCTGGCCAAGTCGGTGACTGTAGAGTAACGGCCACCCTCCATCACCTGATGACAGAAACCTGGCAGACACACATTCAAACACTGACATCAAGGGAGCATCTGTATAGAGAAGAAAAAGCTACATCCTCTTTGGGTCTCCTCGGTTGTCACTTTTTCTTTCTTTTTTTTTTAATGCAACATTTTAGGCGAGCCTTGTGAATATCACTGTCTGATTTTATTTTTGATTCCTTAGATTCTTTGGGCATCCTCGTCAAATTGCTGTCAGTGAAGATTTGTCTGGGGTGGCATCTTTATCACACTGTCGTTTTTTTAGGTTGTAGATATCGGTGAGCATATGGTTACGGTTGTGTTTAGAAAGTTGCGAGCAAGTTTTGTTGCCAATTGGTCTCTGTGGGAGCTGATCTTTCAAGCTGTCGACTCCGAGTAGTTACTTTAAAGAGCTTCCTGGCTCATTTTCTCTTTTTAGTGCAATGATTTGTAGGTTAGTTGGGATAACTTTCCTTGGCAGCTAATGATTTAAAGCGCTTTACTCCATGGCTGAAGGAAACCATAGACTGGAATCATTCCAAGCCATAGGTCATCGCTTCATAATTGCAGCTCTGTTTTGTATCCGTTTCCCACCTCTGACTTTTCTTCTTCTGAGGATGTGGGAGTAGCGCCGCGAGTCGGACTGTAGGAAAAATGCTTCTTTTTCCTCCCCCCTCCTTCTGTATGTTACAGATCCTCATTATGTAATAGTATGGATACAATAATATTTTCCTTTCTGTTGCCTTACTGAGATCTTGTTACTGACTTTTGTTTTTATTTGCAACTAAATGAAGTGATGAAAATTTGGCTTATCTGAAGTTGAAGTTCTCCTGCCACCATGACGGTTGCCATTGCTTACTGGGACCATTTGTTACTTTTTTTTTTCCATTTTTCTTTTCTCCTTTATAAGTGATTTTGTTTTATTATTGTGCAGGGTACTTTATTTTATAAAGAGAACGTTACTGATTCAAATATCAAACCAAAAATCTGTGTAACGGCTTTGATGATCACAAACCAAAACATGTATATTCTGTGTTCACCCATTGTGGTTTGTAGCAAAGCTGGTTTTTTATGTATGAAGACATGTTTAGGCCTGTAATGAAGGCAGTTTACGTAGCACAATCATGATGTTGTGTTTACTGATGCAGAAGTCATACATGCTTTATGTCTGTGAGCCTTGTTTTTTTTTTTTTTTCCTTCAAATGCCTGGGAAATAACGACACTCGCACAGTTCCAACAAGCAATGAAGTAGAAATGCAAATTTCAAGTTTGAAGATATTTATCACCTTTACAATCAAGCCTTAACGGGTCCTGAGCCAGGAAAAAAAGGGGATGGAAAACTGGATTATATTGTTGCAGGTAATTTTATAACCCTTATTTTTTTTCCCTCTTTGCAAGATGAAATGACCAGTGGGACGCTATTAGAACTGATGCAATAAAGTGTCTGAATTTATTTGGTTTAAAGATGCAATCTACTGGTGTAATTTTATTTTATGAAATGTAAACTGACAAGCAGGAGGCTTAACCTGATAAATCGGCGTTTATAAACACGATGTGGATGGACCAATTTTGATAGACAAATTCTGAGACATGCATGTCTCAGAATAAAGGTCGATGTAGAGTTAAACTGAATGACCCGAGCCATGATGGATGCTAGTATCCATGGCAAAGCTGAAGCATATGCTGATGATTATCTTTGGAAATATAACTGGTATAAGTCAATTGTGTTCCATCTTGTTGGTTTTTGTGCATATCTGCCCTTGTAGAATGAATAAATGCCATAATCTGCTTGTTTCACTGACTTACTAGTCTGACCTCATACTAATTTAACTTTCATGATTACAAAGCGATTGAAATTTGTCCTCACATCCTCTCTGTGGTGGTGCTAAATACACCTGGGATCAGAAACCTTTACAAACTGAAAAACTACTCATGCCCTTGTTTCTGCTACAATAAAAAATTATCTAGTACCATATGTACACCTTCATGATCTTTTGGGAGAAAAATAACTTGCAGAGTTTCTAAAATACAAGATTTATGGTCAAGAATGGAAAATTATTAGAGGTTTGTTTGTGTGGCAAGCTTTTTTTCCAGAAGCAGCAGTTCTGCAAAAAAACATGGAATTAAATCAATAAAAAAAAATTTTTTTTTTGACTAGGCTCAAAATAATCAATGAGGAGCTTTGATAAATCAGTCTGCCCTGGTCCTCTAGTCTAACAAACCACTTCCATAAGTTTTCTGCAGTTTCCTGAAATCCACATGTTTAGCTGCTTCTGCCAAGTAAAATAAAACAGCTGAAGAGAAAGTGGCTTTTTTTTTTTTAAAGTTGGGCTGGGATGGGGATACACATGAATGTAGATTGAAGAACTGACCTTTTATCTTTCATGTTGTCACACCTGAGCTGGCTTGATTTTACAGAAATATCTTGCTTGAGGCTATAAGATGCTTCTGATCTAATTTATTACAATTAAAAACATTCAAAGTACAGTTAAGAGATCTTACAAGTGTTAAAAGCTGAAATTTTCCCCCTTCTTAGCCATTTGGACAATATATACAGAATTCAAGTACATGAACCTCAATCACCTCACATGTACCATAGATTGCAGCCACCAAGCATTTGAAATATTGTCCCCAGTGGTCTGGTAAAGGTCCAAGAAGCTGTAACCCTGGAGACGAAGGGCCAGAGGGATCTGAACACAGCTGAGGGGACCGGCAGTATCATGAGGGCCAGACCCAGGGGGGTCGCAGAAGCACACAATGAACGGCAGTAGATTGCAGGCAGTACACGCAGCACCGCATGGACTGACTTGAACCACTGCACAGCTCTCCTTTCTTCGCCACAGGCCAGAGTGGCACCGTTGTTCCAGACGGTGTTGGAGGAAAGCCGGGCGAACTCTCTTGGGCTTCGGTCCAGGTACCGTGGAGGTAAAAGTCCCCCGGTCAGCGCCAGCCGGAGGAAGGCGTTCAGCTTCAGCATGACGTTCAGGTGAAAGGCCAAGCTGTTGGTGACGACAAGCGCAGTTTTCAGGAAGATTTCACTGTACATGCTCAGCATTATAATGGTTTCGCATGCGGCCGCAGAGCAGTTGTGGAAGTCAGCGACAAGTCGAAGCAGAAATGGTCCCAGTTCTCCAACAACGGGTAATCTTTCGTGGAAAAATATCATGGTGTGAAGCAGCTCGGTGTGCAGGCCCTTGTTCACCAGCCAGAGGAGACAGCAGCACAGCAATCAACCGAGTAAATGAACACAGGTGGTGTTGTTGTGTCGTCCTTACCTTAACTTATTCAGGCTACAGCTGCATCTCAGTGAATCACAGCAGTGAAAAGCAGACCTGTGACAGTGATGCAATTCAAAAAGTGAAGCTCATATTGACGAGGTACACAACAGGGATGTGGCTTAGAGCTTATTTCACTTCATTTTGATGATTGCATCTACAGCTAATGGAAATTTGAATATTACAAACGACTTTAACGCGGAATGTGAGCCTACAGCAAATTGTATTTAAGTACCGCGCAGCATACGCTCTCAATAACTGTCTGGGGCTCCTTTTGCATGAATTGCTACTACATGAATGCAGTGCTGCATAGAGGAGATAAGCATAAGAAAGCCCAGCTTCAAACCCAGAAAGACAAGTTTTTTTGGGCTTTGTTCCCGCAGTTTGTCCACATTTCCTGGGGATTAAATGGAGTCTAATATTTTCCAGGGTAGATCACTTCATTCCAGCATGCGACATTAATGCAACATATTGACATCTGGAATATGTTAGCCATGCCCTGCATATGCTTTCACAGGGAGTAATTGAGGTCTTCTGTGCTTCTCTGTACTCTGTCTCTCTCGACAGACAATATCAGCTCTCTGTGTTGCTGCTGCTGGTAAAAGAAAGAAAATAGAAGAGTTGTAGAGTTAATCAGGATTGCACACATTCTGGTCTTATCATAAAATATTGCAAAATAAAGGGCATATCAGAATACCAGACCCTCAGTGACCCTGCAATAAGCAGTAAGTGGATACAGAGACAAGAGATGGATGGATTTAAGGTATTAAGGGATAAGACAAAACTCAATATGTGGCACATTTTGAATAGAAAAAACATACAAAAAATAAACAGATCTGCTGAAGCATTTCTATATCAAGCAAATATTCCACTTTTTTATTACACCAGCTGTTGTCTTAAGCTTCCAAACCTTGATAGTGAAACCTGGTGGTAAATGTACAAGAATGCAGTTTTGCATTATGTATTTGTCCTTGTGCTGCTTTCGACTGGGTACAAAGGTAAAATGATTTGCAAACCACCGTCTGTTTCTTCTTTGTTTACTTTTTCTATTAAAAAAAGAAAATTCTTCAGATATACATTATTTAAAACAAAGAGAAAAATGTAATGAAAATCTTATGAAAAGTAAAACCACTACGCTCACAGGAACTTTCTTTGCATGCAGTGGCAGAAACCTAAAACAAATGTCAAGGAGTTTCAGATTCCTGTAAATCTGCTGGAAACCAAAAAAAACAAAGAACATCTGAAGCCTGAGTTTCATCTCTAATCAGAAATATTACAACTGACAAGCATATATTTTAATGTCATGACCAGTACAGGTTAGCTTCTTATCGAGGGTCGACAATGCAGACATTTTAGTCCGTGAGGCTCCTGAGGATTCATCCAAACTTATGAGGTGTTCTGTGGCACCTCTGAGCATCATCGGCACAAATGTTCTGGAGCCTGTCTGCATGATCTCATTTGTATGGACTGTAGAGTGTAATTCAAGCATCTGAGTAATTGCACTGTTCTGCTAGATGTGTACAAAAGTCAGTGTAGACAAGTAGCTGGATAGAAGTGTTCCTGGCCTCTCTCCGCAAGGCAGAAGACTCTCATGTCCTTGCTTCAAAGCACAGGAAACGTTCTGCAAACTGATCGCTGCTGTCCTTCAGTTTTGCGTCTCTGCTGTGTGACGGCACAGCCCTACAGGCCAGGACGAGGCGGCGGACGGGCGGGTGGCGGGGCTCGCCCGGGGGGAGGTCCTTGTGGAGGAGGAGGCAGCGGGCCGGCCGGAGGCGCACAGGGCGGCGGGGTGGGTGGGGACGCTGGTGGAGCGGGTATGTACATGGTTGGAGGAAGAGCTCGTTGGGGAGGCGGTGTGTAAGGGTGGGGCGTGAGGGGTGGCGAGGGAGTGGGGGAGACAGGAGGAGTTGAAGGCGGTGACGGATGCGGGGAGAAGGAAAATGACTGAGGGCTGCCAGGAGTCGGCGGCAGGGAGCCCTGTGGTGGAGGAGGACTTCTGCTGGGGGGGCTGCAGATGGGTGAGGGGTTGTAGTTAAAGTTGGGGTAGCGAGGAGGCTGTGATCTTATGCGGGTGAAGTTCATACATCTTCCCTAAAAATGTAAAACAGAAAATATTCTATTAGAATAAATAAATGCACTTTCATAAAAAGAAAAAAAAAAAAAAGAAACTTGCATAGGTCGATATAAAATCTGTGGTTTCTTCTGGAAACCACATATTTTGCCCCCTATTGGCCATTAGAAGGAATGCAGAATTAACTTTTAACCCTCCCACAAATGTCACTGTCGAGATACAGGAGGGTGGAGTTGTCCCATCAGACTGTCAGTTCCCTAAACCACACAAAATAAAACTTTGCAAAAGTGGGCTTGGGGTCAATGCGACCCCACCGAACCGTGCAGAGTAAAAAAAACTCATGGGGTCCAAAAGACCCCATCTGTTAAGACTGCAGGAGGGTTGAACAACCTTAATATATGTTTCTACCTACAGATATATGTTTAAAGTGAGGTTCTGTTAGAACATTATAAGCAGTTAACTTTTTTTATTTTTTACCTGCAAAAGATGTTTCACTTGGTTTCTTCATTCAGTGTAAATCTAGATTAGCTAAGACCAAAGTGAGCTTTTCCTTTCTTAAAACAACTACAGCAGTCTCTAAAATATGATAGCAGGTTATGCGAGTGCTTGCTTATAAACCTTTCTTTATTTTCATGTTTGTATTTAGCTTATACCTACACAGGAGTCAATTATTTACCCAGGTACTGTAGGAGTTGGGTAAGCCACCATTGATAAAACATGTCAGAGCTGAACATGTAAAACATTTCTAGTCAGAGAAGAGAGAAGTCACCTCATAGAAAACCAAGTGCTCATTTTAACCACTGCAAATTTGTTCTTTTGACACTCACTGTTTTACTTTTGATTGACGATTTACTCAGAAATACTTTAATTGTTCTTGCTAGTCTTTTACATTTGAAGATCACGGTTGACGCAAAGCCTCCTGTCTATATTTTCCATGTGAATCATCCTCATCCTTAGGTTTTTTTTTAAATATGATGGCGATTTAAAAGTTCATAAAACATTGTTCATAGAAATTTGAGATTTAGTATTTGCTTTTATCTTGGCCCCATTATAATTAGTTGTCAGCCTCCAGGACAGACTAATCTTGATTTAAATTAAATGAAAACATGAGAAAAAAAAATTCCAGAATTGTCCCTTTTACAGAGTTCTGTGTTTTATGATCAGTGTTGGTAATGTTGGTCATTTGTTGGTAGTGTTGGTCATTTGCTTTAATTAAATGAATGTTAACATTTAAGTTTTTATTAAGGTTAGGAGGAAATGTCCTTTTTCCCCCCAAAGACTGTTTCCAAATGAGTCATTTGCTGTTTTCTATTATAAATTTTAGGACACCTTTAAATAATGTCCTAAAATTTAAAGTAGGACATTAACCTACTTTAATGTAGGACTGTACCATTACTATAAAAAGGATACAGACAATTTGTTATGTTTTGTTTTTGCAATTAGAAAACATTTTAACCATGGGTAATTGTGACATAAGCAACCAGCCAACTACTTAGCTGAAGGTGGATTCTGCAGCTAGTTTTGACTTTAAAATGAGGTAAATAAAAAAAAAAACAACAAAATATATATATATATATATATATATATATATATATATATATATATATATAAAAATCTGGGATAAAACATGTCAGGTCATGTAACCACAGGAGCAGAAACTTAACACTTTATTTAAATCCTGATGGAGAATATAACAGTTTTTTTAGTGTCTGTTGTTTTCTTTCTAACAAAATTTTAAAATAGTAAAGAAGTCATTTTTAACACATGCGTATGTATCCCTTTATGATGTTAATTACGGTGTCCCTCAGGGTCCAGTTCTGTTCTCTACATACGCCCATGCTTTATTTAGACAATTTCATCAGTATGCACCGTTTTACTTCTATTGCTACACTGAGTCCATAGAAATATAAACCACACGTGAAGACCACATTTTGATTAAGTCATAAAGTCTAGGGCTTGACATAAGGTTTCTAATTGCAATAAGAACCAGGCTCTTAACTTCTTAAGGAAATTAGATTCAACTGTTCTTCTTTAAAGTTTTTATAGGAAGGAAGTCTTCCTAGTTTTATATAATTACAGAGTTGTTGGTAAACTGTAGAGAAGAACCAGAAACATTGTCCTCAAAACTTTGATTTCAAAAAGCATGTTGGACATTGACTGATGTAAAGCTGTACTTCCAAGTAGGATTAACCAAAGCCTGTCTGGTTTGGAGTCCATTTTCCCTTAGAAAAGGAAAGATCTGCTGGAATTATGTTGAGGCGACACACATGTAAGTCACATGTTGCTATGTAACTGCGTTTCCATTACAAATGTGCGCAAATCTTTGTCTATATTCCGCTAATGTAAAAACAATTATACACAATTTCACAACTGCAGTGTTTCCATTAAATAAAAAATGACATGAAATTAAAATCACACATGAACAAACCTGTCCACGCAGCAATTTGTAAAAATCATGGCAGCAACGGATGTAAACAGTTAAATGAAATGTAGCCATAATTGCGCCTCGGTGTTAGCGCTCACCATCGGTCAGCCATCAAATGTTTTTGAAGACCTTGTTCTATCATTTGCTAAAGTTTGCCATACTGTTGAGAAATTCAAACATGCAATAAAATGGTATGTAAAACCTGTTAAACCTTTAAAATGAGCCCAGTAAAAATGCTTAGCTCCTTTCAAACAGTCAGACATCACCTGTGTGATCATATATTTTTTGCTGCTTAGTCACATCAGATGGAAACAATTTGCTGCCATTGTTGCAGGACCTAACATACATTTCCACCCTACCTGCTTGGCATAGTGTAGGTAAAACTTCAGTTTGAAACACAGCTCCTTATGTTTCTTCCACTTAACATGAAGCCACGTCTAAGTCGTGCTCACATGATATTATTTAATGTAAAGTCAGCTGTATGTTCTTTGGTGAATTGAACCATCCACACAGTTGTCTGCAACCCTCAATAACAACAATAGGACCAAATCAGGCCCAGACTATACAAAGGTGAGAGACCATGAGTTGTTGTTTAATATAGCTAAAACTGTTTAATGTCACACTTTGGAGATTACCGTAAGCAAAAAGGTCAAGATAATTTACGTAAGGATTATGTCAGATTGCTGTTAAAATGTGCGACTGGGAAATGAGAGGAAAGGATCTGAAGATGACCGCCTCAGACTGTGACCGCCTTGAGCTTCTTCACAGAGTTCGCCGTCTGACGTATCCAATGTGAAGCATTACGTAAACTCTTGCGGTAAAGGACTATCGCAAACAAAAAATTTTCACATCTCAGCTGCCAACTTTTGACGTCATCACATTGTTACCGTCCCGCTGCAGCTGGTCTTGCAGCAATTACTCTGGCCTCTTTGTAATGACTTCACCAGAGAGCCTTGCACTGCAGAACTCTCTAGCCAAGTGTTGTACTCAGGATCTTAACTCACTAAGCGTTTTCCCATGAGGCTTTTTAGCTCACACTTCACTGCAGACAGCTGGTCTGTCTTTTTAAATATATGTTTTTGGATGCAGCAGACTCATTCCTAATTCTCATCGTCTTTAGTTAAAGGCTCAAGTCAGGTCAGCAAGAACCAAGACATGTGATCCACATTGAGGTTTTTTACCTTGTCTCCTGGATGAGGTCTCATTACAGACACGCGGTTGTAGCCTTTTTTCAGCAGAACCCACAGGGCGTCGAGTTTGCTCTGCAGAGAATCAGAGATCAAATTTTACTTTAACAGGAAACTATTAAAGTTTCCTTTAACATTCCATGCAGCAGAGTAAGTCTTCTTTTATGGTAGAAATTTAATACCTAATTCTTACATGTTTTTAAACGGATTTGGTGCGAAGAGTCTTCTCATAGTTTTTAAAAACGGTAAATATTTCAGGGATGTGTGCAGAAAACACAGCTGTTTTCCCTCCCAAACTGCTGGCTTTGCAGTCCTCCTCCCTAGAGGTCAGTCCAACATCGCTCTGGCTTCTATTAGCAATCCCCCCGCTGACTGGAAACGCTTCACTCCATTAACCCCGTGCTGGCCTTCAAGGAAGGCTCTGCATACCAGCAGTCACCAGACATTATTGCCTTCATGCATCTTGAAGCTTTTTCAATGCGACAGTACGATAATACCTGATTATCTTCATCCTAGCATGAAATGATTTTCAGCAGATGTTGTACGTTATCCTCAACACATGCTCACAGCTGAGAAAGACGCTTTGTCCCTGCGGAGCTATGAAACGGTTCTGAATGTTTTAGTAAATTAGATGTTTGCTGAGACAAATGCAAGATTTGTTTAGCAAGTACTTCACAGATCATACATCTTTGGCTATAATGAGCAGTTCAGATCTGTAACTTTTCAGGGTTGTTTTGAGTGAGAGCTATAGCCAGAGTAGGAGAAATGGAGGAAAAGCTTTAATCTCACTTCAGACAAGCGAGGTTTGGAAACCCTGAGTAATTCAGTTCTTTAGTCACCAACAGTTCATGGGAAGGTTTGTTGAATTTGCTGCAAACTGCTGCTGTGTCACCTTAATGGGTGAGTACCACTTGTGTGGTGGCGGAGGTTTCTGCATGCCATTGTTGAGAACCCGAGTGGCCGGCAGCTCGTACTCCTGCTCCGGCATCTTCACTTTGGCATTTTTGGCTTTCTCCAGCTTCGCTCCTTCTTCCGTGGAGCCTTTCTCTCCCCAGCGGACCTGGTGGCAAACTTTAATCAGTGATTTATTGCACCGTCACGCAACATCTTTTATGTTTGACACCCCGTCTCTGAGGTCCTCACTCAGACCTACATGCGTCAGATTTGCATGTATTTTACCTCCATCCTTTTGATCCCCCCCACTCCTCTTCCTCCATAATAGGAGGCGTCTACGGTTGGCCATTTTTTCTTTGGGGTGTCAAAGTCCTCGTCATCCTATAAGAGAGCAACATGAAGCAGATGATAAACATTGATTAGTACATTATTTTTCTATGTTGTCTTAAAAGGAACCCTTTATTCAGACAAATGATAAAGCTAATTGATATTCAGTGCCTCCTTCCACATTTCTTGGCACCTAAACAAAGATATATAAAAAGTCTTATAGTAGTTTAATCTTTAATTGCAGTTTTCTGCCCTCTGTCTTAAGATCGTTGTTGTCCATGTTGTTCAGTTCAGCTTGTTCCAGCTCCAGTTCTTAAGCCCTTTAGCTATTGCTCTTACTGCCGAGAAGCTGCATAACTTTAGCTTTTAATAGAGACATGGTTGCCTTATTTTATTGGCATGTTTTCTTGTCTATCGTATTACACGGGGTGGCAAAGAGAAACATCTATCCTTGTCACATCATTTATTTCTACAACTGAGAAACAGGAAGTAATGGGGAAAGGGGGAAAAACACTAAAGCAACATCTCAACTTCAGCTGGGAACTAAAGTTCTTGGCAAAAATGGTTTGTCCAAATGAACAATGACCCTAAGCACTCCACCAAATTAGCTATAACATGGCTAAAAGGCTATAATTTGGTCAGGCGGAATAGACCAAAGTTCCAGCAAACCGCGAGTCAGTGGTAAAATGACTATGTCTGAAGAAAGTAGATAAGAAAAAAATTAAAAAGTAAGAAGATTCTTATAAATAAATACAAAAAAAAATCCCTCTCAAAACTCTTATATTTAGCAAAAATTACCTTAGTAGTCCTTACCAACCTAAAACAAAAAATAAGTTTTATCAGATTTACCTGTTTTTATATTGTGTCTATATCTTGATTTAAACTCTCTTTATTTCTTGCCCTCCTCATTCAAACTCTGGGCTCTCACACTGACTCCTTTGATAAAACCTCTGAAGTTTTTGCTCTTTTTTTATGCTGCTTGTCCGACTCATGATCTTCCAGGCGGTCGCATGGCACCAAAAGGTCACAAAGATAGAACAAACATTTTGGAGAATTTAAATTCAGCACAGTATTGACTTATGTTTGGGTGTTTCATAGGGGATTTGTTTTGACTGAAAGACAAGAGTTTGGTCATCAGCTTCGATGAATTTCTTCTCATCCATGTCCAGCAACGAGATGAATTGCAAAACTTGCATGTTATTTGCCTAAAGTCCCAGGAGCTGTGATTTAAAAGACAGAAACTGTCAAATAAAGCTAAGGCGATTTTTCTCTTCTCCCATCAGGGCGTTAAGTAACTCACATAACATTTAATGAATTATCAAAATGAGATACAGGAGTTGTGAGCCAGAACGTGGATGAATGATGCGGCCTGGTCATTGAGGTTTAAGCTGACAAAGTCAGCGGTTAAACGGCAATTACGCAACTTAAACACTAGCAGCTTGCAAACTCGTAAATCACGAGCAGTCTCTCTCTTTTGTTAGGTCGTAAGAAACAGACTTGGATTTGGCTGTCCCTACCGAGCTTTCCTCCACAGGTGGTGGTGGCGGTTCGTGGATGATCTGTGTGACAGGAAACAAAATGTTAGCACAAGTTAAAGGTCAACAACAGATTTATCGAAATGGTTTTTAAAAAGTACGCACAGCAATGTCTCCTCTGTTTGCAACAAGATAGTTACACAACAACTGTTGTTTTTGTTTTTTTAAATTATTTCAGTCTCCACTATTTACAAGTTCAGTGTGCTAACCTAAAAACCTGCTCTCCAGATTCCTTTGGCCTGAGCTCATTGATTAGGAAGAACGAAGAGTAACCGGGTCGTAAATGTGGTTATTGTTATGCACCAATTTTGTTTATGAAACAAATCTAAAGCATTATTTACTTGCTATTTTTACTTGACGACTTTCCTAATTATTTGATCCAAACAATTTGATTAGCTCTATTTTTTTTACTGTGTAAAGATCAGTTTTTATGCGGTCTGTAATAAACGCAACCTTTCATATTTTTAAATACCTTAAGTTTTTTTTTTTTTTGTTGGTTTTTATCCCTGCCCCTTGAAATCTTGGACCAGCCTGGGATTCTCCATGGCAACCTTGCAACGTTTTTCCAAAACACTTTCTTGCTGATCAGACTCGCTAAATGAACAAGGACAGGAAAACTGCACAGAGTGAAAGGCACGCCATAAAAGCTCACATCTCTCACTGGCAATTCCCAGCGTTCTAGGTTCCAGCACTGGAAACTCTGGAGGGAATTTTGAGGAGAGGCTGACATTCAACTGTTGGTAACAAATGTATTTAATTCCACTGCTGGTAACTTCTCTTCTTTCTAAGTAACATCTAAGTTATATATATATAAGTAATCCCTCTATTTGACTGCATCCAAATCAGTTGTTTGAAAACTTCTAGTGCATTGTCTTTTTCTCGTGGTAAAAAAGACATTATCCTACAAAAAAAAGTCATGGGCACAAAGTGTTTTTCTTTCCACAGTACTACTTGGATATTTAAGTTATTCTGGGCTGTTAAGAGTGGACCCATTTTACCTTCTTTCAGTGAATATATAGTAGGGAGGAGAGCTCACGGGCACTGTTCCCTCAAAGCTGCGCGCCTGCGCAATTGCGCACTGCTCGCACAGTCTCTGCGCGCCATAAAATCTATGCAGCGCATAAAATAAAACCCAGCGCAAATTATACATTGAGCTCAGTCATCAGTTTTGACCAATGACGAATAACAATCTAACTCAGTGAGCCACAGGTGTCCAGCCAATGATACGATACGGTTCACTTACGCTACGCAGCCAATCACCGAATGCTATTGTGTTTACGTGCCTTGTCCATATGCGCTGTGGCACCGGGCAGATTTACTAGGTAGGAAAAGTTAACGGTCCAACAAACTCGGACGCACTTCAGTCCGCGGAGGTCCGCCGGACATGTCCGCACAAGGATAGATTTTTATGGTAAGTAATGTTAATGTATCAACAGAGAGTTGTAAATATTCAGGTTAGCTTAAGCTAACCTAAAATAACAGCTGGTTGTTGTTTCTCCCCGTATTGAACCAATACAGGACGCGATTTATTCCGTATTGCTATAAAT
>CAEFZY010055823.1:0-32160 GCA_903066815.1 Brachyrhaphis roseni | reverse complement strand
TATATATATATATACAAAAATTTGCTCGTTTCTAGTTTAAATCTGACACACAAGCAACATTTGCAACCAATAAATTTACCATGCTGTCCATCTAATCTGGTGCCGCACGTTGCTGATGAACTCACACTGCTGAACGGCTTGAGTGAAAAGCAAGACCAGATTATGCATCATGCTTTGAGACTGTTACTGTGGTTACCTTTTACGTTTACTGTTGAAACAGCCGTCAATGAAAATTTGGAGAGTCATGAGGAAACACTTTGCAAATGCAACACTGACAACTGCAGGCAGTCTTTTGTGCATTATTCTTTACATGACAGAAATGTTCCTAAAGCCTTTTCATCTTTGTGATTTCATTGTTGTAGAAAATGCTGCAGGAGGCGTCCCATGAATGCACAAGGGAGGTGTAACTTATTGTCAGTCAGAACTAGGGGAAATGGCTATTATTACCTATGTGCAAAAAACACAATGTTTTTACCACAACTGAATGAAAACTGATTCAGTAATACAGAAAAAAAGGAAACACACAAGAGGTGTTTTTAGTTTAAAATTTCAAAGCCATTAATAACAGAAGAACAGCAGATGATATAAGATTATGTGAAGCAATCATCTGTGTAACTGTCAGAGGATGGCCCCACACAGAGGCAAATAAAAAAGATGGTTAGATTACAAACCAGAGGCAGCTGCAGCAAGGACATTATGAGAGCTATGGCAGACCAAGCTCCTCTTACATCAGCCCTAAAAGTCTAAAGTAACACATGAGCCAACTACCAGCTAGTGCCAATAAATCCATCTGTAAACACTCTTACTCTTCTTAATGTCTCATTAGCGGAGTCAGTCAAATGTGCCCAGGCAGCCACCCGTACACAGACACAAAGCACGAATGACAAAGTGACAACAAATAAACTACAACAACAAAGTATGAGTCTTGTACAAAGCCAATGGTAGGAAAGAGAATTATTACTGAATTAAAAAAGTTTAAAATTTTCTTCACTTTTTTTAATACTTATTTTTCTTTCATTTTTATTCGTCAGCTACAAAAAAGTAAGTTCCTCTTTCTGGGGTGCTTTAGAGGCCTACAAGCCTTTAAAAAGCCTTTAAAACCTATTAATATTTGTAGGAGGTTTTTAAATTGTACGTTTTCAGTTTTTTCTCGATTGCTTTTATGCAATCGAGAAACTCAGACTCCACGTTTTCAAAGCGGTAAACACACAGGCCAAAACTCATAGTCCAAGTTTTGTTTGCAAAAGGTGCTAGGTTGGCCAAAACAGTTAAAAGATGAAACAAGTGCATATATTGCCTTGAAACAGCACAACCTGCCAGCAAGTGCATTGTGGGAGCGCAAATAGACAATTATTTCCTACATATTAATGCTATTTTCTGTAAACATTTTGTTCTTGCTATCCTTCACATTCCATTAATATTTGTTCCCCTGTATATATTTGAAGGATGTGATGCTTGGTAGCCTGATCCTCTATGACCACAGTTCATTTAGCTTCCTGTGAAAAATCTGCCGGGACTTTTCAGACAACGCTGTGGCAGTGGAGCATCTTCAGATCCAGCCCTGGTGTAGCCCATTACATCACTTGCATACAAATCCCATTTGTTGTCTTTTTACATACACTGTGTGAAATTGTTCTTCTTGAAAACAATTGGACCCAGAATCAGAAATGCTCAGATTTAGGCAGACCAAGCAGACTCTGGCAGTTTTCCAGCCAGCTGCTCTCAGCACCAGTTGCTGCATTTGGGGCAGCTTCATTGAGCAACAAGGAATTTCCGCAAGTCCGCAATTTGTTTGGTTGTTCACAGAGTCTCAGCCACTTAGCTGAATATTGCAGAAAAACTAATACGGCTGTTCATGTTTCTTCTTCAATTATTTTTTAGCAAGTAAAATGTAATCAGTGCTCAGATTATGTGAGGAAGCAGTTATATCATGCATGATGCCAATAGACTTTCTGAAAGTAATTCGTCTAAAATAACTCTTCCCTTTGCAAAACAGATATTGTGCAACAAAGCAAAGTGAATCTCTCAGCAACTGAAGGGAAAAACTAAAGATCTTCTGAGTAACTGGTCCCAGGATATCAAGGAATCCAAAGCTAAATGACCATTTAATATTTCTTTTTAAAGAACAAATTGAATTTGTAAGTTAGCTCAGACACCAAATCTCTCCCGTGTGGGACTGATTCTACAACAGGAAACCCTGCCAAGACCACAAGCATTTTATCAGCTCTAACTTTGCTCTGGCAGCTTTTTTAACATTCACACCTCACTAAAGAGACCAACAGCTTTACAAAGACACAGTTTCTGTCCACAAAGGATAGGGTGGACATTGTGGTTGATAGTAGTGAAGCTGAAAATAACTCAGCAGCTATGCTTAGCTCCAACATAAAACCCTCTGCTGTTTGTTCACACAGACTTGGAGAATTTTGACCACATGCTGCTTTTTTTGGGGGTGGAGGGAAAAGTGGGTTGAGGGTAGTGTGAAATAAAATTAAGCTAAAATGAAAGAAAAAATGACATGGAACATTAAGCAGAACAAAATATTTTTCTTCTACAGAAGAAAAACAGACTAAATTTTAGGGCCACAGTAGATAAGAGAAAAAAATAGGCATGGGGGAGGGAGTACATTTCTGCTAAAAAAGTTTGAAATTTTAAGATTAACATCACATTTATGAGAACAAACTTGGATGAATTACGAGTTCCCATGATTAAAGGCATAGATTTGCCATATTAAAACTAGAATATTGTGCACCCAACATGACAAAATGTAAAAAAATAAAAATAAAAAAAGTTCAGGTGTGTAAATACTTTTATAAGGCACTGTTTGAACAGTGTAAGGAGCTGCATAGTGAAACTGTATATACGAGACGTTATGACTCACAGTGAGCTGGGTCGGATTTGTTGGCCGTCCTGCTCTCCGTCGTTGCTGGTCAGACTGTGTCTGGGGGTTTTATTGTGGCTGCCGGTGCTGCTACTGCTGCTGCTGCTGCTGTTACAGTTTGTGGAGGAAGACACCGGGTGTTGCATGTCAGCAGCTGGGGTGTTGCCAACACTGTTCCTCTTTTCACCTACAAAAATAAAGCATGATTTACATACTTTTTGCTGCTATAAATGTAAAAATCCTGACTGAGCAGTGTGAATTCTAGTTTTACATAGACCAACTAAATCCTTGTCTTGTGTGTGTGAACAGCATAATTTTTTTTTTATTTTTGGGCATGGGGCTCACCTGACTGAGAATGTGTTGGTGTGTGGAATAGCGTGAGAGGCCTTTCACTGCAGGACGGTGCTTTGCTCTCAGTGCTTCTCCTCCTCGACTGGTCGAGCTGCATGTTTGTTGAATTGCCTGTCGAATTGGGCACGTCCCCAAATATCTGTGTAAACAAAAAAAAAAAAAACATACAGCTCTAAGGAAATTAGAATGAACTGTTTAACCTTGCAGTCTTATAAAACCTTCCTGTGAGGAGCATTATGCTGTTGTTGAAATGTCTGTTGACATAATTACTTCGCAGATTAAAAAGCAATGTTCATCATTCAATTATCTGCTTGAAAACCAAACGTTATGTAAAGAAAGCAATGTGAACAAACTGGTTGGGTTTGAGAAAACTAGAAGTTATATAAGTCATCAACATGTCAGCTGAAAAACAAACTGCAAAATACAATCGTGTGAGATTTTTGCACATTACAACTACTAAGGTCAATGTATTTTATTTGAATGTTTTTGTAATAGATCAATGCAGAGCAGTGCATAAAGTGGAAGGAAAAGTGTACAGGTTTCAAAATCTTTTATAAATACATATTTGAAAGACGTGGCATGCGCGTAAGCAGCTCTACTACCTCTAAATAAAAACCAGTGCAATCAACTGGTTAGCCAAAGTTGTTACTCCCTCCCACACACACACATACCAGCACTGTTCAATACGTTATTCAAACAAGAAAAAGACTTTTTATATTTTTTTCAACCTTACGAAATAATTTGTTCTTCACACTCAACTTCAAAATTATGCATTACTTTGTCCATCCATCCATTTTCTTACACCCTTGTCCCTAGTGGGGTCGGGAGGTGCTGGTGCCTCTCCAGCTAACATTCCAGGCGAGAGGCGGGGTCAACCTGGACAGGTCGCCAGTCTGTCGCAGGGCAACACAGAGACAAACAGGACAAACAACCATGCACACACACATTCACACCTTAGAAGAATTTTAGAAAGATTAACCTGACAGTCATGTTTTTGGACTGTGGGAGGAAGCCGGAGTACCTGGAGAAAACCCATGCATGCACACGAAGAACATGCAAACTCCGTGCAGAAAGATCCAGGGCTGTGAATCGAACCCAGGATCTTCTTGCTGCAAGGCAACAGTGCTACCAACTGCGCCACTGTGCAGCCCATTACTTTGTGTGTTATTAAATGTGAATAAAGTACACTGACATATGGTAAAGACGTACAGGTATCTATAACTAAATCTGTCTTAGACAAGATGACCTGCATCTTTTAAACTAAGAAAAACAAACACAAATAAAATATCAAATAGATATGCACCTGAAACACTACAACTCCCAAATGCCAATGTTGACAATGTATGTTTGAAAAAAAAGAAGAAAAAAAAACCAACTATAAATTGATAAATACAGAACAGCAGTTGTAGTTTAACTCAGGTTAATTTCATTAAATAGTTTTTTTAATTTTCGGTCTTTATTTGCATGAGAACAAGTGTTAAGCATAAACATAAGCGGAACACTATAACCTTTTTAATTTGCAATGCACAACCCCAGATGGGCTTTTAGCAATATAAAACAATTTAAAAGACAATAAATCAACATAGCAGAGCAAAATGTCATAAAATAAATACTAACATTAAGTTAAAACAAATAATATAGTAAAAAATTTTTAAAAAGACCATCACATCATGGGCTGGCTGTTAAACATGACTACAAGTCTGGTCTTCACTCCTTCAGTCTTAATCAAAAAATGTGCCAGACTGGGATGAGTTTCACATCCTCACAAAAGAAATTTCACATTCTAATGCCTCACAAAAAAAAACTGCTTTGATCAAAAAGGTTGTTGCTGGTTCCGCCATGAGTTACTAAACCTCCAGATCTAAGAGGAATTACTTGGTCACTGAACACCTAAAGAGCCTGACCTTTCAAATCTTTGAAAATTAATGACATATTACATTATTTAAGAAAGTTCATCATATTCAGTTTTTTAAGAATGTGGCAATGATGAAATCTAAGAAGTTTTTTGTTGAAAATTTTAATTGCTCAGTTATATATCATCATTTTGCTTTACATCTACACAAATTACACCTGTTGACTCTCAAAAGGATGAAGTAAGTAAAAATAAATGTTATATTTATGTGTGAGACATCTATTTACTGCACATTCTCTTACTCATATCAACATGTATGCATGTGGCAGAAGAACCTTTTACTAGCGTCTTGTTTGCTCCATTCATTGACTGAACATTGTGTCCAATGGCAGGCTCTCATGCAGACATACTGTTGTCATGGTGAATTGCGTAAGCAGCTTGTGGCATGTGACTTTAAAGTGCACTTACAATTACCGTGGGCTTGTTTAGATCTAATAGGTGCAATAAATAATGATGAATGAGGAAAAATAAAAGTTAAATCTACACTGTACAATTTTTTTTACCATGCCTGGACTCAGCCCTTCTCCTGCTCTTACCCTCTCATGGTGCTCTATGAGGATTTCCACTACAATGTTTTGGAACTTGATGTCCATGATGGCTGCGACCGTTTCCTCCTGCGGGCGAAGCAGAGTGGGCCCAAAGACCACGCCCAGATTGGCAACAGTCATCAGGTTCTGCTGGTGGTGACTGGCCACGCTGTGAAGGAAGAACAAAGAAAAAGGAGAACCACATTTGAATAAATGCAAAAATATTACACAAAGACTGAAATATCGTAGTGCTGTGGTAATGCCTAGTCATTGTTTATTGAAATTGCTGCTTCTTGTGATTTTTTGAAGCCCCCCCCAAGAAATTTTGATAAATAAAAATAGAAAAAGATAACCGTCTCCTTAACAACATGACATTGTTGTTGAAAAATGAAAGGATAAAAACATTATGCATAGAGACACCTACTATGATGGGGATTTTCTATACCTTTGCTTAGGTCAAATTTGGACTGGATTTATTAGCTAAAAATGCATTTTTCAGAACAAGAAACAAGAATTTGCCCATTATAGGGAGGACATATCCTATTTTACAGCCATTAAACCTGAGATATGATAATGATAAGTTATTATCACCTCTTGTATTGTTTTAAGAGGGCTCTTAAGTAATTTTAAAGAACATTTTGACAAAAAAAAAAAAATTGTGGCTATGTGGAAAAGACCATGTCACCAATTTGGAAGTGTTTCAGATATTTAAAACCGAAGACGATACAATAATTATCAATATTGACAATTATTAATATTGACTGATATAAAAACCAAATATATCGAAATGTTTTTCAGCCATATCGTCTGTTCTTACTTTCTGTTCAAGAGGTTTTGCCTCAGTAAGTGAAAGAGTAAACTATTAAATTACTTACCAAAAAATACAGAATTTCCCTTTATTTCTACAACTATTGGATGAAAACAATGTCATCCTTCTTTTCTTAGAGCAACACTTTGAGGCTCACAAGATGATATTAGCTGCATTATTTGGGCTGCCTACTTGGCTATCCAGCTTAGGAGCAAACATGCCACTCTAAGGTTATCAATCTAAAAAAGATAAAGGCGTCATTATGAAAACATTCTTTTCAGCTGAGGAATCTATGGAGAGGCCTCCCTGAGATCTGCAGACCCCAGTGAGCCACAGTTAGAGTTTCCAGGTGAGATAATAACAGAAAATCTCTGAGGTTCTCTGTTTATACTTTGATTATGTTATTTGTGCAACCCACACAGTTCTGTATTTGCTAGTATTTAATTTATAATGTAGCTGATTGGCATATATGTAAATATTTTACACTGGTATTTTAGGAATGTATATTTACTTAAGCTCCAAACTGCCATTAGATAATGCTCGAACTGAAATCTACTGATGTGATTTCAAATATAAAACATAAAAGTTTCATTTTGTTTATTTTGCCAGGGGCATATTTTGCAAGGTCACAGTGCATTTTAATCTCCTTTGTAGACGCTTGGTCATAATTCAAAGAAATTTCCTGCTAAAACTTAAGAGATGGTGCATTCAGGAGAAAGGAGCAGACAGATGGGCTGATGCAATGAAAGGATAATGCCCCCGGCTGCAGCTGTCGCCGTGCACAAAGTCATAAAAATCCACTGTAAATCAGCAGTCTGACAAGGACCTTTGCAGAAAAGCTGAACGAGCACAGAGAAAAGGAGGGCATCGCCTGTCTGCAAGCAGCAGGTCAGAAAAGGACAAAGCATAGAGGAAGACTGGGAAAGTCAAAGCAGTTTTCTGTCAAAGGCATGTTTTTGCTTCTGCAATACATTTCACAATTAACACAATCTGAAGTTAGTCAAAGCAAGTGAATCTACCAATAGAAATAGGTGAACAAAATAAGACAATAATGGTGAAAAATACTAAAATGACCTTGATCTTTTTGTATTTCTGTTTCATTGACTGAACTGAATTCTGTCAATAATTTACAAATGGTTGGATTCATTTATGCATTTGACCTTTTACATATATAAACACTATCTCATCTTTAGCTACGATGAAATCAATCTGCAGGCTGATAGGAACAGAAAACTGCAAAGAACAAAGGTGTGCTCTGATACAGTCACCATATCTATAAAGTGGTTATGATGATGGCCATCGACAGCTATAATCCAACAAAGCTTGTGGAAATATGCTCGCTACCAAAAGGCCTGCATGCACTCACCCACAGGTACTATAAACATGGATGATGGCCCATTTATCACAGATTGCATCATGCTGCAGCTCTAGAAGGAAAGCCTGATAAATCCACTGGGCTTAGATGAAGGTTTAGACTGAATACACAATGTCAGTGGAGTACTTTAGCAAAATAATCACACATAAGCCACTATTGTCATACCATGAGTTGTTTTTTAGGCTGCGGCTCATTTTGATTATACAGCAATCAATACATGCATGCATTTATAATTCAATAGATTTCTCCAGAGTACTAAAGTGTATTAGTTTAATATGTTGTATATGTGGTGAGGGAGAAAAGCAATTATAAGGAATGGTCAGAGGCCAAAAACTAGATTTTGATACTGATTTGTATCTAGAAGTCAGATTTTTCAACTTCCAAGTTATTTTTCAACTTCCAAGTTAGAAAATTTTAAGTAAAACCACCTAAACTTCAACATGCAATATATCTACTGTGCAAACAAAATTGTACTAAAGTTAAATTTCTGATTTTTTTTGTATCGTAATAAATCGTATTTGTGATGGTCTTTTAATTTTTCAATGCAAGACTAAAAATTCCTGGAAGAAACAGCTTGTCTATAGCCCTCCTCAGGTGACTGCAAATAACATTTTTGGGAAAAATTGGTTCTGGACTCTAACTAGCAGATTCAATATCTTTCATTTTCTTCTGGTGTTGTCTATTTTTTTTTTTTGCTGATTTGATATTACTTCCAATCCCTCCCTGGAACAGAAAACCTGGGAAAAGAGATTCTCCTGTTGGCTCCAGGGTTTCTATTGTAAACCCACAATGCATCAAATTACATAGAAATTATACTGAGTCTAAGTTGTTGTATTTTTTCCCAGGACTGATGGCGGAACCAATCAAGAGATACTGGACTCCACCAAACAGATTGCAGGACACAGGTTCACTATCACTGGTATCACTACAGGTTCAGAATTTAAATGTAACAGAGTGCAGTTCATCTCCACCTGTGTGTTATCTCCACCTACTTGGACAGGTGTTTCATCAGCAACTCCAACATCTGTCTGTTCTTCTCAGGTAATCGGTGAACAAGAGCATGGATCTCTGTCACTCTGGCCTCTGGGTTGTCCATCTCTGAAGAAAGACACATATAACAGCAATGGGTTATATGCATCAAATCTCTTTTCCTCCTCTGAGAAAAAGAGATGTGAGGAATCAGAACTTTATAAAAAATATAAAGGAATGAACCAATTATGTAGCTGCTAACCAGGAACAAAGAATATTACAATATGATGAACTCATTCAGTGCTTCATCCAATATATTTGTTGCACATAGGTGCATTTCTTTATTAAGATCATTTACTAATAAACTAACTCACTGACTGACAATGCAAATATATTAACAACATTGTTACTGTCATATGTTGCACTTTTATGTTTAGCTATTATGGCTTAAAAAGTGGATATGTTGTCAATCTATCTCAGTTTTAAGTGAATTGTTATGTAACTCTGCACTGTTAATAAAAAGATATTATTTGTTAGTCAGAAGTGACAAATAGTGAAAGAAAGTTTAATAAACTTGAGTTGTATTGAAAAAAACAGTAACGTTCATTTACAGACAACATTTTTTATTGAACCAGAAATTAGAAGCAGCATTTGTAAATACGCATAGATGTAAAGTTAAAGCCATAATTATTCATACCATTGCCCGATTTATGTTTATATTAATTAGGGATGCAACAATATGACAATTTGAGCCGATGTTGATATGTGGTATTAATATTTTAGTGGCTAAAAAAGTTAAGGTGTTTTAGCATTAAAGAATGTTTATTAATGCATATAAAGTCTGGAAGTTGCATTTATAAAACTGGCAAAATGGCATAAATATTCAAGTCACATATCAAAACTATCCACACAAATTTTGACACCTTTCATTAACACTGTAACCTATTAATTTGCTGGAGATCACGCATCTCTTTGGTCAGAGCTGCTGGAGACTTTGCCTTGTTAATGGTTAAGGCCGACAGACCTGCTATTAAAGCATCACAGCAGTAAGTCAATAGAAAGGTGACAGTAGATAAGCCCTCAGGATCTGGCTGTCAGCAGGAAGTAATGCAACACCGACTCGACTGCAGGGCTGGAAATCTCTTTCACACACTTTAACACTAAAAGTATCTCCTTATCAAGTCAACTGCTGCAAAGGCCCAAGACTAAAATATAAACCAAAACTATTATTGAGAGCATAAAAAGAGTAGTGCAAGACTTCTTAAACATGTCCTAATAAACATGCAATATCAACACAGACAGTCATCTGATCAGAAATATGACACCTACTTGTCATTTCCTATTATGAACACTACAAGCTGCAGTAGGGATTGTTTATTACAAAAAAAATTCACTTATTTGTCAAAACTGTTAGTAGATCCTGATAGTAGAATATGAAACAGATAATCTGTGAAAAAAATCAAGTTTGTCTGTATCCTCCCAGTGGTCCCACTGCTGTTTGCAGAAATACACCGCTCCCAGAAACAACCAATCAGAGCCAGAAGGAATGTCTTAACAATGTTCAGCATGCTTCTGTACATGGTGCTCACATCCTTCCCACATCTAGTGCATGCTGTCGTTCAAGCTCAAGATTGTGCTGTGGCTGTGCTCATGTCAGAGACACATCCTAACCTACCAGAGAATACCAGCCTGGTTATTTTTTCTTAAATGCAATTAAATCCTTTTGCCACAGAAGTAAAGAAAATTTTATCAGACATCAGCACATGAACATTGTTTAATAAAGAAATAAGAATTTTGTGAGTATATCATTATTTTTTTCACATGGTTTTAACTGTGAACAGACCCAATAATATTTTTTTTTAAGAAATCAATAAATTATGTTTACATTTGTTGTCATAAAATGACAAATTGTTAAAAGGTTCAAAGGATAAGAATATTTTTGTGAGGCCCTGTCTACAAAAAGCAGCAATGTAGTCGTGTGGGGAAAAAACTGAAAGTGTTTGAGAAATAATTTCACGCTGTTCATAGTTTCTCAGTTATGCAAATATATCCCATTAGGTTGTGAAGACATTTGCTTTACAAATTAGTGGATACAGAGAGTTCAGCTCTGAACCGACATGAGGGGAGAGAATAAAGGGCAACACACATCAGTGGTGTCAAACAAGTAAAACAACGCCCCCATCGTTTTCTGTTAAATAACAACTTACACAGATGGCATCTGATGCCATCAGCACCATCAAGCTGATTTTAAAAACTACTCCATTTAGAGGAGCTGATTCCTCTGACAAAACATTCTCCAGATAAAGTTTCATAACCTCTCTGTCTCAGAACCGTTAAGAACAACATTCAATTTGAATTAAAGGCACCAATTGCATATTAAATATGTTTTAAAGGCACCAGTCAACAGTTTTAGAGATGTCAAGCATTGACTGTGTCTCACCCATTCTCTATAGCCAAGAGCAAAATAAAAATCCTTTCACCTATTAGGTGAAACCAAGCAATGATTTAAAAGATAGGTATCAGTTAATATTTGTTTAATAGGAAAATCCAAACTTGTTAGACCAGCTGATTGCCAAGAGGTTCTCTACTGTCACTGTATTGCTTCTCATTTCTTCACTCAATTTAATATAAAACACTGTCATAAATTGATTGGATATTTGTTTATAGGTTTTAAAGGGTTTAAAAGTTTAACCTCACAAAAAAATATCAGGAAAGAATCATAGTAGTTAAACTGTACAGATGAAGTTAATAGGTTCATGGGAAAAACATGTTACAAGCAGATGTAGTCACCCAGTAAAGTTAATAAACTGGTATTCTCCTGTCAGTGAGCACAAAGACAGGTATTAGAAGCCAGATTCCATCCTGCCACACCTTCTACTCCTCCTCCCCTTCCTTCCTGCCACACCAAACCAGGTCCCACAACATCTCCTTCTTTTACTTCAACCCCTGTCTCTTTTTTATTTATTCATTTTTTGTCTAAATATGATATTTGACACGGGATGAGAGTAAGCAAAGAGGAAACTTGAGGAGGAGCAAAATGAGCAGTGGTGGTGGGAGGAACTGGTTGGGATGTGAAACAGAGAAGGAGCGAGGGAGGAGTCTGTAGCGAGAGTTCAAACCAGGACAACGTCCTCATAGTGCTCTGGGATGAGCCAGGAGACAAAAAAATAAGAGCCGCACTCTTCCATGTACCGATTCATGCCGTGTAAAATCTAACATAACCAGAGGCTTTCCAAAAATAGTGCAAAATTTCAATATGGGGAAATTAAACAACAATTTAATTGTTGTTTAATTTCCATGTAATGCTTTCCTCCAAGCGTTACATGGAGGAAACGTTTAAATATCGCTGAAACTCCACAAGCCTAACACAGGCAAACATATAGAAACAGGCCTTTTATTCTCTCTCTGGTTGGCTTGGCTATGTATGGAGCTGCTTCCTGGCAGTGTTGCCAGGGACACAGAGTTATTTCCTGGAGTTCATTCCCATTGCAGCTGAGCTTTCCAAAGGATTAACAGTCAAACATAGAAGACCTGTCTGCCCATCCTTTTAGGCCAAACTCAATAAAAATAAAGTACATTTGATCTTTCTTTCTTTTTTTAAATAAAGTAAAAAAAAAACTAAGAAAAAAGAAGAAAGAAGAGCATATAAACATGCACTGATTTGAAAAATATTCATGTCCACTCTAACATTTTCACATACTGTCGACTTCCAACCACAGACCTTAGTCTTAGAATAAATTATTTAAATGTTTTTTCATAAAATAAAGATCTACTTTGAAAAGTGTGGCATGCATTTGTAGTCAACCACCCCACAGAGTCACTACTCTGCAGAACTGCCTTTGACAGCCATAACAGCAATAAGTATTTTAGGGAATATCCCTACAACCTAAATCCAAACCTAGAGATTATATTTTTGCTTGTACTGAAACTCAGTCATATTGGATGGACTGCAACAGTAAACGGCATTTTCTAACATTTGACATAAAATGTTAGGAGGATGATGGTCTGGAGTTTGATTGTGTCATACTAACACAGAAATAGGTTTTTATCTGAAGTATTTCATTGTAGCTGCAGCTCCTCCAGAGCTATCGCAGACCTTTACGCTGCTTCACTGATTGACGCTCTCCTTTCTTCATCTATCACTTCAGGTGGATGACCACACTGTTTATTATAACAAATTAAACTTATAAATCTTGACTGAATACTTCAAATTTCTATAAAAACACTTTAAAAATCCAAGCGGATCTGATGGTTCTGATGACTTGTGGAAGAAAATGTGGACCAGCCTCTGCTTGTAAGAGTTTATTTTGTATCCCAGCAGCAGCAAGCAAGGAATGCACTGGACTGAAACGATTGCTTTGGCTGTTGGACACTTGAGATAAAGATAATCAATCTTTTAAAAAGCAGAATAAGCCAAGTTTTTTTTTCCTTCAATAGGGAAAATCTACATTTGAAATACAGATATTTTTTAAGTTGAGCTTTTGCAATAAATAACCCCAAAAAATAGACTTCAGCTAATTTGTACCATTAAGGTTCAGCAACCCGCAGCTTTCGTCCTTCATGTCAAATTTGAATCTGTATACTTCTCATCTGCACAAGCGCACACACACAGGCTGGAGGCAATCTGCGTCACAGACATCACAAAAAAAGAACCAGAAGGCTAAAATAATCCCCATTTATCTCATTCATATGCTGGTTCAAATGCTGTTGTGTTTTAAACTCATCTAAGCATCTCCTAAAACATAAAAAGGGGAAAGAAACTCACAAATTACAATGAAAATATCAAAATCCATGCTTAATCCGTACCAAAACTGTCTGGGACGATTCAAGAGGATTTCATCTGAAATCAGCAACAAACCAAAAAGTCAGCCACTGGATTGCTCTTTGTAGGACTTTGTTAATCCTTTTTTTTTGAATAACTCTCTGTCCTGTTTTCATGAGCATTTGGGAGGCAAATGAGGTGCCCAATAAGAAGAGACTTACTGGCGGCTTTGATGAAACTCCTCTGGTACTGGTACGTCATGAGAGGCGCAGGCAGCATCCTGGAAAACAGATATCACGTAAACCAATATCTACTCAGGTAATAATGCAATTAAAATAGCCTGTCTCCTTAAGAGATGAATCAAGCAAAGAGTGTCCAGTTATTAAAGAGATATAAATGAAATGAGCCCATTTTTGCCACACACCTCAGATAATGCTTGATGGCACTCGTTATTGTTTTAATCTCCCACTCTGGGTTATCCAGCTCCACGTCTGCACACGTCTTAGGATCTGAAATACAAAGATACGACTCAGTTTCCCTGAAATGGATTTGTACATGCTTTAATGTGTGTGTTTCAGTGTTTACCCATAGTCAGGCTCAGTAGTTTTTGTACTTTGGAGCTTACGCCAACGATTCTGTACAGACCCTGCTCATCAATACCTGAAGACGCAGAGATGAAATTAGGACGTTATACTGCAGACATTTTAGGTAATTATTAAATAAGGTATATAGAAGGTTGAGCATTATTCAGTAGATCTGATGTATTGAACTGAAAAACAAAAAAACTGTATTTTTTTTCTAATTAAATTTGCCTTTTAGAGGTACAGTATCCATTACAAATAGTTGGACCCATAATGTTGTACAAGCACAAAATAAATATATAATTTATTGGAGTAACAATGTCAAGAGCTGAGAATGCCATTCACTCTAACAAGGTCCCTAGAGCCTAGGGAACGGACACAGGCCCACAGTATGACTTACTCTACATCGTGCCTAACAGTGAGCATGAGGGGCTTCTCCAGATATTCATACTTTGATTCCCAAACTAATTTGGAGAGGTTGTTGTTGAAGAGCTCAATATTTTAGTAATGAGGTCAAAGTACACAATTTCAGCTGAATCTCAGTAGCATTTAGCAAACACACCCCATTTACAGATTTGATCTTCACCTTGGGTTGCCCCATGTGGAGCGGGCTGGTAAGGCAAAATTGTGATGAATCTAAGTCAGAATTTATTGTAATAAATTACTTTATTAGTACATTTCAGCACACTTCACCATCCAAACTGAATTTACTTAAATAATCAGAAACAAATGACATAATCATGCACAGTGAGAATGTATCTCCTGAAGAGTGAAGAGGCATAAAGAAGGCAGCAACAGAAGCTCTAAGGGATGAAATAAGGTGGTCTTTTTTTTTTTTTAACATGCAGACCTTTACTGTGACATTTTAGGGGAACATCTGAAGGCCAGGAGTGTCCAGAAACATCAAAGAGACGCATACTCATAAGATGGCAGCTTCAATTTCATTCGTGCCAGACTGAAACTTTTTCAACACGGCTTGCAATGTCAAGGATGCCCCGTTAAGTACATAAAAGTGTTATTCCAACAATAGAAACACCAATATTTACATATATAGTGTCATTCTGTTAGAATACCTGGATCAAAGCCACAGTATTAATTCCCTCAGTGTTTACCGGTTCATGGACTTTTTTTTTTTCATTGTTTGGTTTTGTTTGACAGTTACGTCTGTTTGGTACAGCTTGATGAAAGGTTCAGTAAATAGATCATGTGCACCAAATATAATGGAGTAATGATTTACAAAGTTGTATCCCTTTTCTAAGACTTCTCAGAGCTACCCTAGAAACTAAAAAACATTTTATGAATGGATTTTTACATAAAGCACTTTCCTTAAATAAACATAAAATAAAAGAATTCCATGCCAACTGGGGCAAGCAGATGTCAGCTAAATATATGCAAAAGTAAAATAAACCACATGAATAAAGCAGGAGATCAACCAAACAGATATACTGTTAACATTATACCTCGAGTTTCCACAGCGTAGATGAATTTTTTCATGACGTTGAACCCAGTAACATCCAGCTGGGCCACTGTTGATGAGGGACAAACAAGGATCATGAGGCGATTAGCAGCTTATAAAAACTACATGAAGACAGGCTCTTCCTACTTTAGATTTGTATACACTTTGAAAACATTTCTTCTCTTTTTAAGATTTTCTTTTGGGCTAAGAGCTTGATTTGAAACTTAGAGAGTTGGACAGCTGCAAAAAGTTAACTGCATTCCTAAATATTTTTAGGAAAATCAAAAATCTGCTCAATTGTAGTATTCCAGCAGGTCGTCCATCTCAGTTTTCCTCCATCCAGGAACGTAAATCTGACCAGATTAAACAACCCCACATGAGAAAGGCATCAACGGTCGCTATTTTCTTTTACTCTTAAGCACTCATCTGTCATCACATCATATGTTTTTGTTTTACTTTACTCCAGAACTTTGCTCTCCCTAAATTAATGGCTTTTTTTTTTTTCAATTTGCCTCATTTATATATGGTGATCTCAAAGCTATAATAATGTTTAGTATACAGGGAGTTTTTTTGTGTATGTAAAATAAACATTACTGTAATAACATTACCTTTGCTTATCGGGTCCATTTTCTCTGTCATAATTTAAGAAATCTCTACATATCTTATAGACAAATTTTATGCACACCAACTCTGCTTTAAGGATTCACAACTGAGCAAAATCCAGATGTGTTCTGACAAATGGACAAAGCAACCATTGAGTTCAGAAGAACATGTCTAAATCCCACCTTGAGGTCAGCTGAAAGGGTCTGATGATTTTTTTTTCCTCACAACTGAACTGTGCTTTTCAACATGTTTGTTTAGACATGAGAAGCAACTCACTGCATCATAGTTAAGAGTGTGTTTCCAGTTCAAATATATTACTATAATTTCCAAACCCTTTGTATAAATAAATGTTTAAACTGATCTACTTACTGCCTTCAGTTTGGTTGTCTTTGTTGAGATTGTACACCTGAAAACAAAGGAGAACAATACAGAAAAAGTTATTCTTTCTCATGAATGAAACTTTCTCTGGCAAACCTTCCCTCTTGGCACAAATGCAAAATCTTTAACAGCTTATTAATATGTATATGCTATTGGGAAAATGCATCCAGACATCACATTTAATTTTGGTTTTAGAATACCCTGTAAATCCAATTAGCCATATCTGTACAGAAACATAGAAAATGATTACTTTTGTGTGTTATCTACAGCAAAATTAAAGGGCTTTTATTCATAAAACATTTTTTTATTTGATAAAGTAATTTACACTCAAGGTTGGGTATTTATGCACTTAAATAGTTTTGGTTTTTACAAAGGCAAAGGTAAAAGTTTGACAGTTTCTGGTTTTGTCTAAAAAAAGAGGTTGAGGTAGTAATGTGACTCATGAAAACAACTACGTCAATAATCAGTGTTTTATCTGCAGTAATGAGGTAAGGTCACATCCATGCGAATATGTGTTGAATAAATTTTCTAAAAAGTACTCCAAGAATATTACACAGCCCACAGTATGGAGGAAGGTCAGTCCAAAAAGGGTTTAAGTCAGCAATTTCAAACTTTCAAGTTTCAAAGGGTGTTGAAAACATTTTCACACTCCTTGAACATTTTCCGCAAACATCCGTGTACTTAAGAGGGATTTACTATCACAAACTAACACAAAGCAGTGGATAATTGCAAGGTGAGGCATAAATGATGCGTGGTTTTCACCACTTCTATAAATACACGTAAAAAGAAGTGTGACATGCATTTATATTTAGGTTCACCTCGAGGCAATACATAGCATAATCCGCTGCAATTGCAGCTGCACATCCTTTGGGGTATGTCTACAAGTTTTGCCCATCTACAGACTGAAATTTTTGACTGTAACATACAAAGCTGAATAGACACAAAAAAGCACAGCTGAACTAAATCATTAAAGCCTTTTTAAAATAAAGTGAACATTCCTCAGCTTTTCACATGAAAAAACCCCAAAATGGATAAAAATTTGAAAATAAAGCTTATGTTAAGAACTTCTTTTTCAAGGGTGGCTTTATCCTGCTGTATTGCTCAAGTAGACTGAACTGATTAAACTATAACAGTTACAAAACAAACATGTCTGAACATCAAAGGTGGCTTTACAGATGAGATAGAAAACACAAGCCCATTTTATTTTACGACGGGTCGCCCGAGTTCTGCAGCTGCACGTTCCAGCTTGTGTGGTGTCAATTACCTTTGCCCGTTTGCATGCGGACATGAGGGAGGTGTCGAGACATGAACGGTTCTGAATGTGGGCGCAGAGAGCAGCACTAAAACAGTTAAACGTAGCAAAACGTAAAGATTGTAAGCCTAAGCTAAGCCATTTGCTGTACATGTGAAAAAGTTGCACTAAAGTTCAGAGGACATGATGTCCTCTTCTCTCCTCCTTTGTCTCCATCACTGTTTGTCTTCGTCATATAAGCACAAACTAGTAACCATGGCAACCTACCGGTTCTCTACCGTCCATAGCCTCCATCCATAACCTGCGATCCTCCTCTGACAGAGCTTGCATGGTGATTATGCCTTGTCTGCACATATACACGCACGCACGCACAAAAAAAAGGGACATCAGCGTTGTAAATTTTATGGTAAGTGGCAAACATTTTCAGTTAGAGGCTGTTAGATCAACAAATTTCCCAGTACTGGCCAAATGCACATGAAGAAGCATATCCAAATACCACATTTTGCACAGAAACAAATGCCTTATAAGTAAAGCATACCTGTAATCATGACATTTTATTTGCAAAACACTGTAGAAGTTAGAAAAAGCACCTTTAAAAAAAACTTTCAGACTGATTTGAATATGAAAATTAGATATTTCCTCCCCCTAAGTGCGAAACGTGTTCTGTTGCACGTGCCAGAGTTCTGATTCTAATCTGCTGAAATCTGATAATTAGCTACTCAGATCTGATTTTTCACCATAAAAGGATCATAAGCAGATGATGTACATTCCCTGAAAAATTCATCAGCTAGCAAGAATTCATTAATCCACAAAGAGAAGACGAATCATTCTGAGAGGAGCGGCGTTCATTGTGTTCTCAAATCTCTGTCACTAAAACAGTCTCATTAGCTAAATCTGTCTCTGCCTTCTAACAAGTTCACAATCGATCCTAGTCACTCTGTCAGCACGAGAACATTCATCTTCTTCTTGCTCCCACGCTCTGCGCAAATCATGATCCACTGCCCCGATACAGGACATCACTCACCCAGACGCACTCTGACCAGAAGGCACAGACACACCCTGCAGCCTCTGCTGCTAAGTAAGTAAAACTTCTCAGTCTGTTCTAATAGTGGTGGAGATTTAAGATGAAAAACTTAAACTATATTATCAGTTTGTACAGTCCAAAATTTAAAAAAAAAACTTGTTAAGTCACAAGAGACAGAATACTCTTCTTCTAGAAGCATTTATGCTTTGTAAAATGTAAATATAGTATGAAAACACCAATCAAAAAGACTTAAAGGGCAAGAAATGCAAAACGAGGATTAGGAGGTAATGTAGAGGAAAATGTGGAAGAGCTAGAGGAAGGACAGCGCAGACAGAGAGCCAACAGGTTTCTTCTTGATTAAGCCAATGGCACCCTCATGTGTCTGAGGCGGCAAATTACAACACTGCAAAACCTAAAATGTTGGGAATCCGCTTTGTTAAATTGTGTTGATCTAATATAAAGGTTCAGCTCAATAAATAAGAACACCAATAGGTTAATTATTCAAATCAATTAAAAATGTAAAACTCTTTTATAAAGATTCAACAAAACAATATATATTTTTAAGTGTTTACTTGGTTAGATTACATTAGCCTATGTCATAATGAATCCCAATATTCTCTTTCTTAGAAAATGTGAAGGATTTTTGTGATTTCAGGTGAAAAAGTATGTTTGGAAAGTCACAAACGGTCACTGCTACTGAAGCAGGTTGTTCACAGAGTGCTGCATTCAAGGATATTAATGGAAAATTGAGTCGAAGGAAAACGTATGATAGAAAAAGGTACACAGCCAACAGGTATTACTGCACGATTAACACAATTATAGAGCTAATATTCAAGAATTTGGAAAAAATTATAAAATATTCCTTTTTTATTTGTTTAATCCTGAGTTTTTGCAGCTATGAGTAAAAACCAGAAAACCTAGCAGAAATAAACCCTAGTTATTTCAGTTTGTTTACGTAATAATTTTACCTTTTGAACTAAATTTTTAAAATAAAAATGTTTCAATGATATTTTAAGTTGTTTTAGATCCACTTGTCAGTATAAATAATGTCAAAAGATAATAGTTGAGTAGGTGAAAGAAAAATGGTTTCCGTATCTTGTCATTTAAAAAGATGAAGCAGGTGATCAAACAGCAAACTCTCTAACCTGTCCATGGCCTCGACATCAAAACAGAACCTCTTTTCTATGGACTCCGTCTTCCTCCTGGTGCACGACTTCAGGATGAAACTCTCCTCCTCACCCTGATCAATAAAAAAAGCACAGCACTGTAGTACAATAATAACATTCACACAAACAGGTATTTCAACTACCTGTTTGACATGGTGATGGAGGTTAGCTTGATGAAGTAAAGCAAAGCAAAGATGAATCACTTTGCTCCTTCTAAAGCTGCAGATTAACTGATGCTCTATATTTCTGACTGAAAATTTCTTGCTAAAGTTTTTATGCTTCAAAATGTAGTCCTACTTTGTGTTGGTCTATCACATAACAAATTACACACTGTGGTTTAAAATGAGGACAAGAATCCTGATTGGTGAGTGACACGCTCACCATTTTGCCCCCTGATTTGGGGTCAAACACAACCATGGCGAACTTCTTGGGCTCACGGTGGTAAGTGCAGTAGTACTTCACCCACGTAGAAACAAAGGGACCTGAGAAATAAAGAACAAGAGCTGAGATGATGAATGATTGCACCAGACAGGACAAGAGGATGGAGGAATAAAGAAAAAAGTTCAAAGAGATAGAGATGGACAGAAGTAAAACAATAGCAGCAAAAAAAAGCTGAGTAGGCCCAGGTTCAGGGATAAAATGTGCTACCATGGAAACCACATGAAGCCTTCACTGCTGTCAGGTCACAGATACAAGGTTTTACTCACGCTTCTCCAGCACGAACAGGTATCCCTCCATGGTGTGCTGGCTGACACTCTTGTGCTCATGAGGGTTCTCCTTCATCTTCCTCATCAGACTCTCAACCTCAGACCTTGTGCTCTCAAAACGGTTCCTTGTCTGTACGCACAAGTACAAGAAGCAAATTCTGTACTGATTACACTTTACCTGATTTGTTTTCTATCAAATTATGCCAACAGGAACCTTCACACCAGCAGAATCACATTCAAAAGCATTTATAGACAGAAAATGTAAGAGTCTAACTAATATTTGCCTACTGAAAATATTTGTAGAATTGTCAAGTCTTGAATTTGCAGAACGTCTTTAGAAATAGAAATAACCTCTATAGGAATATGGTTTCTTTAACTAGGAATAGTTACATTTATGCCTTATATTAAATTTGACATTTTAATAATGTCTGTTTGACTTACCATATGTTTGGGCCAATTAATATTTCAGAGTTAGTGTTTCTAGCTCTTAGATCCCCCAAAGTGTGTTGACATGAAGTAAAACCTTGTGTTTTGTTCCAGGCTCCTCCTCCTCTGAGACCAATTAGTAGAATCCTATTTAAGAAGCTGCATATACAGGATCTTTGTCCATTTGAATGTCATATATCCGCATTGATTGTGAAGGTTTAAACTCCTTTTTTGTTCTCTTGAGATAATGCAAACTTTTGGATCAGACTGTCTTTGTAGGAGAGAGTTACAATTTATTCAACCCTAGTTTTCTCCTTTTAATGTTAAGTAAGGCAGGTTTGTATCTATTTTATCTTTAAAGTGGAGTATTTATCACTCAAAAGCGTAATCATAGTCTCATCCAAACAAAGCATTTAGTTTCTGGTAATATCATGTAGGCAAATTCCACACATTTACAGTCATGACTCTAGAACAAATATAGCTTTGTTATGCCGTAACTTGTAAAGTTATTGCATAACAATTAATAGCAGCTTACAGGACACCAAACAGCTGGAAACACTGACATCAATCAATACAAAAAGGATTTCAATTGATCTGTAGTCCCAACTACATCTAAACAGAAGTCTAATACATGTTTGTTTGTTTTTGGGTTCTTACATTCTGTATGCTGATAGTGAGATCAGTTTTGAAGTGGTTGAAGTCCTTTGCCAACTCATAGCCATGATGATAGTAGGTGAACAGGCCTTGAAGAAATGCCAACAGCTGAAACAAAGCCCAACAACAACAACATGGTCATATTATTATGGGATAATATGACCAGGCAAATCAAAAAATTACTTTTTCTTAGAAATGTGGGCAACAACTTTCTTTTATATCCTCAAAAACCACAGTTGAGATGCCCTCAACTAAAACTCAATCATTGTTTGATACCAAAAGATGACACATCAAGGTGTAATGCAAACCATTCAGCAGATGAGTTAAAGGAACACGTATATTGCACTAAAGGTAAATAACAAAATGCAGTGCTGTCTTACAGGCTCCACAAAGTCAAACATCTTCCTCTCTTGGACCTCTTGCACCTTAAAGACGTACTCCAGAGAAACTTCGTAGAAATGCTGCCTCACGTGATCCACTTGGTTGTCCGCCTAAAACAGAAAATAAAAGGCATACAAGTGGTAAATCACAGGGACAGAAGTAGAAACTCAAGAGATGTAGACGCAGACAAATGTCCTTACTTCATGTAGATGGGACTCTTTTTTCTTTGCTGAAAGGCTCAAATGCTTCTCTAGCACTGCACAATATTTCTCTGTCTCTTTGTCATATTTCTTCTTGGCTTCCTGCCACACAGAATACAACACAATACAGTTTTTAAATAAATATATCTTTATTGATGATCCTCTTTTCCAATAGAGGAAAAGCCTAAAGAAGCATCACACAAACAATGTGTAATAACAACAAAAGAAGTTCCCTGCACTAAACTGGAAATCTTGTATATTTCCCCCTAAATGGTACCATGTTTGTAAGAAAAATGCATTTGTGGGTTGAACCAAAGATTTGAGTTGCTGTACCCATTAAAAACCATCTGAGTCCTCTCAAGATAAGATTCTGCAACCAGCAAAACTTTAATAATCTCAATTCTGATGGAACTTGCTCCTCCAATATGTCAATTTTCCACTCAAAAGAAGTAGATCAGCTAGTGTTGGATCAGTTTTGTTGGTGTTGGAGTGTTGTGTTTCCTCAATCTTTAATCATCCAACTGAATAAACACCAGCAATCAAGAGAATAAGAATAAGAATAAGAATAAGAATAAGAATACAGAATAAGCTTTCTGGCACTTGCAAAGAGGATTTGACTAATCTTTCACTGGCACAGCCGACATATATACAACCCTCAATAATATTAATAATAAAACTAGAAAGAAGAAGAAGAAAAAGCAGCAGCTGTTCAGCTGTTTTATGAGCAAAGAGCCTAAACATTTCTGAAGGTTTTTTCCTCAACATAGAATATATCCTTTTTTTTTTTTTTTTACACAGGACTCAGAGTCAGACTGTCCTCTGTGGGAGCCCAGCTGTTTATCAAACAATAGAGTATTTCAGCACAAGAACAAAGGCACATGGTCAGATGATAAGCTGGGTGTAGACACAGAGTTTAAATATACTGGGGGAAAGTGTTCAAACTAAGCAACAAACAGCTGGGTCTTTCCACTGGTCCAAATGGGAATTAGAAAACAGCTGCAGAGCACATCAGGAAGGATGAGTCCAACTGTAAATGTCAAGGCCTCTGTTCAAAGTTTGCCTCCTTGATTCCCTGTAGAGACTCCGTCTGAAATTACTATTTATGCAACCAACTTCTGTAAAGGCTTTATTGTAGACTTCACATGCTTTATGTAAAAGATAAAGAAGCATCTACAATTCAATAAAACCAGCTAAAGGCCACATTGCTGTTCTTTTCCAATACTTGTATTTAAAAAGAATTTTGATGAAGAAAAAATTATTCGTTTTTCCCCACCAGCAGATGGCAGTGTGGTACAGTAGATGAGGATGTTGTGACCTTTCCCAAGAGGACTCAAGAAATATTTCTTTACAGAATCCAACATCTGTAAAGATGTTGGATTCCCTGCACTATATATCAGCACTAAGTTGACTCATCACATTTACAATGATGGCATAAACCGCTGATTCAATATGCCAAGTAAATAATCACAAAATCCCACAAGGCTTAACAATACATCATCACACTTGGTATGTTCAGGCAAGCATTCACCTCATTTGGTTATTTATCTTACAGAATTAAAATAGATCTATTTTTACTGAGCAGATATTTTGTTGGGGAGGTTTTAAAGACAGTTTATGGGATATCTGGGTTCCTAATTTTCAAATCCAAACAAACTGTTGCAATAATTCCACTAAAAATATTTTTTTGTGTAAACATGTAGTTGAAATTTCAAAACAATTGAGGGCAATTGTGACAAAGAAGCTGCCAAGAGGCCAACAGCAACACCACAGGAGCTGCAGCCATTTCCCACTAGGTTGTGGTATTTATGTGACAACAATCTGATGTATTTCCCATGTGTCCTGACAAAGAAGCAGGACAGAAGCTTTTTTTTTTTTTCCAGAAAAACACTCAAGCTTGGTTAAAATTTCCCAAAATGTGTTATAGTTTGATGAAAACCAACAAAAACTTTAGTGCAGCAGTGACAAACGCTGTGTTTGGCACAAAAGCAACATTGTGCTTTACCATAAAACACCAAATCCACTATGAAGCACAGTGGAGAAAGCATCATGCTCTGGGATTCTCCATGTGGATAAGAGCAGCCGTCATGATCTCAGAGATTTGGAGAAATTAGTTGAGATGGATAAACATTTCCATGACAAACTGAAACATTCTGGGGAAACTCCTACACAAACAGACTGAAAGCTAAAAAAAGAGAAATAACTGAAAAGGTATAAAATTGTAACATACTAATTAAAACACTGAAATAATCACGGTTGAAACAAAGAGCCGCACATAGGTGCAAGTTATTTATAAACACACATTAAAAGCAGGAAATGAAGAAGATTGTCTAATGTGCAGGGATATGTTATCCTCAGTTGTCAGTAATTTACACCCAACATATTTGTTTGTGCTCATTGTTGATTCTCAATGTATTTACTTAAATAATTCAAGCATTTTTTAAAACAGAACAGAGAGTGGCATCATATTACCAGCAGCACATCCTGTACAAACGCCCGTTTGAGAGCAGTTTTCAGTAATATTTTCATGACCCTAAAATTCATCTGGGAATAATGTTAGGATGTACAACTAGAACTATGCCTTCACCTTACATTTGTTTCTTCAGAGCTAGATGAAACTGTCAAACAAAGACTTTACCAGTGTGCTTAGTGTTTAACTGGGATTATCATTGTGACCTAGAGACTGTACATCCGATCACTGTGCCACGATCAGACAATGACTGAAAACAAAGGGAATGGTCAACTGTGGACTACGTACAATGTTTTATAGAAATCTGTGCCGCTGCTTATTTAGGTCCTTCAGCTACTAACTGCATGGATCAAGCTTACCATGACCTAATAAAGGAAGATTATAATCTGTCATATTTACTGCACCGGGAAGGAGTAATCCTAAAAATGTGTTGAACCTGAAAAAAGCTCCTGTTTGGGGGATTGTTAGGATTGTTTTTACAACCCTGATCTATTTTTGGGTCTGGAGCTGCCAGCACTGTATTTTGGTTCATACTCATCATATTGTAAATCAAATTTGAGATGCCTGCTTGTGATATAAGACTTTTTTTTCCCCTTTAAAATGGGATTAATGGTAAGGCAGAGGCAGCAGTGGATCCATGTCTGTCTGAACTGTCTGGATATTGTCCAAGTTCTACCAAAAGTACCATACCTATGAGGAGTGCAGCTTTAATACTTGTAATACAATTTTCCAACATTCAAAATAAAGTGCTAAGTTTCTGAAGGCGTTTTATTTCTGTGAGTTCAGTTTGCATACAGCTAACTGGGGCTGCGTTGGAACATGTTACAATTAAATGATGCATGTTGTAGTTGACACGCTGAGTAGAGTAGCTTCTGTAACTAGAGAAACCTTGTGTGGAGTTAAATAGTTAGGTTGCACTGCAAAAACTACAGTACTGACAAAATATCTATGTTGCAATTAAAAGAAAGGATCACAAAAAAGAAGAGATTTCAACATTCATAATAATACTAGTGAATAAAATAAGTATAACTGTGATTAAATGTAGTGAGTTTTTAAGTGCAACACAAAAGTGGAATGTTTGCATTAGTAGAACACTTGTTGAATGAAATTAATTTATATAGTCTACACATTTTGAAAAGAGTTTTTTTTTTTAAATTTATTTATTTACTAGGTAGAATCCAGGCATACAAGAACCTTAATAGTGTAGCAAAATTAGCGGAAAAAAACAGGTTTTTTTACGTTTTTTTTTACTCAAAATAATCTGATTGTCCCCTGCAGTCTGAGAACTATGCAAGACCGATGTCAATTCTTATTGTAGTTTTTTATAAGCAAGTTTTATTCCCATCTTCTTTTACCTTTTCAAGCACAAACATGAAACATTTTAAATATTTTTCTGTAAATATGAGAGCTATGTGAGATTTATTTTATGAAGCGTACAACCTCTATCAATGTTTTGTGTGTTGTCCAACCACTACAAGAGCAACAAAAAAAGGTTTATTGATCAATGTTTCACTGGCAGTGTGAACACATCAATACTCATTCACAGCTCATGTATGTCCATTTCTGGGACTGAGCAACTCTGTGATAGTACAGAGTTGCTCCTCTTACCTTGGCTGCACTGATCTGCTCTTTCCTAAACCTCTCCAGTGGAATAATCAACACATCGTTTGCGTTTTCGATCTGCAGAAGGGTGTACACACACAGACATGTTTTCTCATTCAGCAGCAGTATATCTTATGGCATGTGTGATATGAACTTAATTAATTATCAAACTAGAGCTGTTCAAGTTCAGAGAACATTAACAAAATCAATCAGAGAGACAAATTATTTAATGCAAAATATCCCGAGATACTATCGACAGGTTTCTTAAAGATTTTATGGTTTTCTTATGTCAAATAAAGGAAAAAAACAAAACAGAAATATCCTAATATGTATTAAAAGTAATCAATGCTTTAGTCACTCACCATCCTTGTCCTTTCATCCTCCAGGTTTTGTAGGACAGCAGCAAACTCCTGAAGTGACTTGGCTGAGGAAAGTCAAGTTGGTAAAAGCAACAAATTAGACAGATAAAAACAATAAACAAAACAAGCAGAGGTCTTACTTTGAATCAAAACTTTAATTCAATCCAGTCGAGATTACTTTTTAGTATAAGTACAGGCAAAAGCCAAAAGGTGGGTTTGAATGGAATTTGTTCTTGTTAATGGGTCCTTCATTAAACTCCGTAAACTCATTTTGACACAGCCGAGAAATTAACTGGGAATGAAATCCCTCTTCAGAGGGTTTGTGTCTGATGTTTTCACAGTGAACACAGTTTCCCAGATCACTGGCAAGCGAGACACTCCTACATTGTTTGGGTCAGAGCTTCCACTTGAGTTGCCTCTGCCTGTCTGACACTTCAGGCCCACATACAAACAGACACACTTCATCTCATACTGAGCATGTGCAGAAAGGGGGAGTACTTGTGAAAATGACAGCTTCCACAGGAATCACATTCACTACTGCTTTACAGTCAGATTTTACTTTATCCAGTCATGTAGAATTATATCTTAATTTCACCCGTTTCATAATATGCAACACCTTGCAGCAGCAAACTCTGTAGCAGGGAGAATATCAGTTCTGACATGTCTATGAATACTCCACACAAACAACAGTTCAGCCCAGTTGAGCGTCAAGCTGTTCAGGAAAGATAACTGGGGATAGTTAAACAACAGTAATGGGTGGGTCAGAGCGAAGCTGGGTGCCGCTGCCTGCACAGACAGAGCCGGGCAGTCATGAGAGGGGTATGGCGCCGGCACTCCTACTGACACAGCAGGATGTTTGAACAGAAATTGTCCAGATGAGTACTGGGAATTAATAGTTTTATTCTACAGCACAACAATATTGATATTAGGCTGACCCTGTTAGCTTTAGGTCTGCAACTCTTAAAAAGTGACTTATTTCTTTGTTTCACCACTGCATACATTTGAAGCTCTAGCAATTAAAAAAAGTTAGTTAGATCAAAGTTTGATTTTCACTTTCTTGGGTTAAAATATATAACTTTTGAAATCTTTAAGTCTGCAGAGGAAATGTCAATTTGAAAGATATTAAGTAGTGCTGCATTTGCCATACCTCTGAAATGGTAAGGAAGAACAGATGTTGTGCATCTAACTTGACTTCAGATAGACAGTAAGTATATCATAACAAACCGCGCCACTAGTTTGTTTTGTAAGTCATACGCTTTTAGTTTCTTTGTCAGTAAATGTAGCTTTGAAATAATTTATTATGACACAATAAAAACAAAACTGCTACCAGATAACTGTCACATAGCATAACTAAAAATTCAAAACTGAAATAAAACTCAGGAATGGAGCAAAGCTCTGAGTTTATGAAACAAATATGTGAAAAGTAGAATCTGACATGACAGCCAGTGTGCATTCAGTAGCCCTCAGCCAGACCGTGAAAGAAAAAATGCAAAAGGATGAGGTATTTTTGTGTGCTTTTTGAGAATTTGATAGATTAGGGATTCTGAAAACATCTTTGCAGATGAAAAATAAGAAATAGATGAGGAGGCTTTTAAAAATGATCTGAATTGCCTGTTCTCTTCTACACAGCATTGTCATGAGTTCATTCACAGGCATTCTTTTTGTGGCACACCGGCTTCTACGGCAACATTTCAACACACTCACCAATGCATATCTCGTCATCTGTTTCAGCATCACCAATGCACTGGAATTTGAAGTCGTTGAGAGAGTCTGCAAACTTCCTCTTTGCTGTTGACAAACCTGACAGAACAGAAAAATAAGAAAAGAGTCATGTTAACTGAGGCACATTATAAATAATATGCATTTCTAAATTAAATTCTTGAATGTGGATGTAATCGGTTGCATAGACTCATAAAAGGCATTGCATGTTTGTGTAAACTTTGCCTTAAAATATGTTAGATACCTGGCTTCTATTGCAGTTTCTTCAAATAAGTAACCTCTCTTATGTTAATGTTATGACATCTCTTGTTTATCTGCACATATGTTCGTGCTCCAAAAGTTCAAAAAGTTCTATCAACCTTAAGTCACATTAGCCACATAAGGCAGTAAAAGTCCTTCAACAGTTGCATGTGAATCCAAATAAAACATAAGGCACTAAAAGCGCCAAGGAGATAGACACTCGCAGCAAGTTTGGCTTTTCTTGCATTATAACTCACGGGCAGGTTTGGCTTCACTACAGCATTTCCTGTTGCTGGGCTGGCTGAGGTCAGCCGCACACACAGGCTCAGAGTGAAATAGGGGCAGGATAACGAGGAAGGCACAAACGGAGACACATTATTCATACGTTTCTTAGAAACCACACGTTGTGGGGGAGACTCACTGAAACCAGGATCTCGCATGCAATCCTGACTAAAGGAATCAAGACGCTCAAGTAGACTTAAAATAATGATCGTTTTATATGTTTGGTTTGGGGATAATATCTGGTCTTGTGTTTTGGTGGTCAAAGAAGAAAGAGAAAGACTTAAAGGGGTAACATTATGATGTGGTAAAAGTCAGCAGGGAAGTTCTACTTTTTAAGAAGGATCAGGACATATTCAGAACGAAAGTACCGTTTGAAATCCAATGATAGTTTAGAAAACAAAGATAGGATTTGACAAAAATGACAGAAATGGACAAATCATGTCTCTTTCAAAAACATGTGGGAGTCATGGGAAGGACAGTGAGTGTAAAGAAAACAGGCAGTAGTTGGCTTTGCTCGTGTACATGCTGCAGGATCGGTGAAGTTTGCCAGTCAGAAATGAATCCCAGGCCTCTCAAGTCCTGACAGAACTGCCAGAGAATTAGACATGCTGCTGGCACACACAGACATACATCGTTTTCTCTCTTCAGACTGACACAATGAATCACTGTAGGATGTCACCAAGCAATGAGTCAGAGTGGCTTTACCTCATTAAAATTATCCAAAGAATTATGAAACTGAAGCCATAGTCTGAATTTGAAAGATAAGAACTTTAAATGCCAAAAATCTGCTAATACTAACAGAATAGTATTCTCACGTTGGGACCAAACACTGTAAACAGTAGAGACGTGTAGCATCTAATACATATTTAATGAATTGAATTGTTGAATTGTTCCCCCATAGCCTATTACCTCTGTGAATAGTTTTCTAAAAATGTGCATTGAAAATGGATCACTTTTAGTTACCTTCAGTGCAGCATCATATTCAGTTAAATCTCAGGGGAAAAAGCCAAATAAACAGTTTATTTTGTTATTGAATTAGGGTTATTGTGATCTCTTAACTTATATATTTGCATTTTTTAAAACTTGAATCTTTCTGGGCAATAGGGTACTTGCCTGTGACCATTATTTACCCTCTATTCCCACTCCATCTACCAGCATAAAATAAATTTACTTAGACATAAGCTGACATCATAAATGACCCTGTTAGGGCAAAGGTACTTTCATATCAACCTCCACCTTTATGGGTGGAGCTTATTATCTAAATTAGCTCTTAGTGCCAGTATTTTATTTCACCGCCTTACTTTGATCCTCTTGTAAGGACCTTTTTAATATATTTTTCCATTTCTACTTTGGCTATCTGCAGACAAGTTCACAACTGTAACACTTTGGCTACATTCACACAGAAGATCTTGATGTTAAACTCCTTTTTTTTTTTTTTTTTTTGCTGCAATCCAAAAATTTTTGTAGCTGTTAAGATGACATGATCACAATCAAACTTCTGTGTGAACGTCGACCCTCATACTCAGATGAAGTACATGCACATAACATATTGCTTTTGATAAAACTTCAATGGCAGAAGTAATTACAACACAGTTATGATTTAAAGGGCACATCTCTACTCAATCAAACAGTTTTTTCATCCGTATCAAGTTCTTTCAGAACCATTAAACATTGGAAAGTATGGCTGCAATGTGAACTTCCGTTATATAACAGAATATGATGCAAACAAAGTTTTCTATCGCACATTTTTCACTAACCTTTTATTTGCTCTGTTTAAACAATGCATGAGGGCAATGTTTGCAGCATGGGTGGCCTCTGAGAGAATGAAATCCGGCTCTGCCAGCAATGACGTCTCGTATTTTTGTGCATTACAAGAATGCCATCACTCATTTAACACATACCCTTACTTCATTCTATTCTTTCTGGTTTCTCCCTCCCATCACTGACAGTTCCCCTCTGCACCTTGCAAGAACAGCGAATCTCATTATTTTTTTCTTCTGTGACTCTAGCCTTTGCTTCTGTAAGTGGTCTCTTTCATAAACTAACCACAAACCAATGATTAAGACAAGAGAAGCTTTCAGAAGAGTGAACTCTCATCCCAGAATTCACTTTGTGGTAAAAGCCAGCACATTCTATACTCAAAACAAAGTCAAATATAATTTCTTAACTTTGAGGTGATTGTCCAACATGCACAAAGTACAGCAGACTAATTGGTCTGACAATGGTTTGAAAATGTGCAAGTATACAAGTACTAAATAGTGTCATGGTATCAAGCCAGTAAATGTTCACACCTCAGCAAATGCTGAAGGTGCTTCAGTATTTATATAATTACTGTTTACACAAAACGATTGACTAATGAGTAATAGACAGATACTTATAGGAACCCTGAATGAGAGGTAAAATAAATCACCCAACCACTGGAGAGCTGCACCAAACAGAGTTGATTTAGGGTCTGTACGTCTCCAAAACAACCATTAGACTCATTCTATGCACCAACCGGTTGTTTGACTAGCATCACAAACATAAACATAGAGTTTGCTAAACATGGCAAGGACTGTTTTAGTCAAATAAGACTAAGACCGAGGTTTCCTACTACAAACATTCTGGGTGGGTTTGGCATGAAACAAAGGATAATTACTTAGAAATGCACCTCAAACCAGTGCTGAACCATGAATAGGCGGAGGTTCACTGTACAGGCAGCGCTGACAAATTTGAACCCACATGTCCATGAGTGTTCTATCAGTATTGACATACACACACACAGAGAAACCAAATCATAGCTCTGAGGTCATTCAAACTGAACTTGAAAATCAAAACCATATTGTTGGCCAACACATTTCTCTAAAATACGTCCAACATAAGTGGATTCCAATAAAATAAGGCAATGTAGCAACAAGTACATTGTCCAGAGAGGCTGTTGTGTAGGAGAAGGTCAATAACAAAACAGTAATGCCTTCACATTTATGAAATATATTCTGAAGTGGTGATCTACATGTTCATGTTTAGCAGATAGTTAAACAATGGCAACAATAAGCAGATAGAACACCAAACTTAGCGAGACGTACAATATAAATGGCTTAC
>CAEFZY010055820.1:0-20355 GCA_903066815.1 Brachyrhaphis roseni | reverse complement strand
ACGGAGACCTTAACGAACAGGGACATATTTTTCTAAAAGCAACAACTCTGAACCTGAACAGTCAGCCGAACTAGAACTCTGACACCAGAGCTGCTCTACTGTTAAACTATGGGCTTGTTGTGCTTCGGCAGCAAAAAGCCTGAACCGTAAAATCCCCTCCGCCCCGCGTTTATTGTCGTTAGTGTCAGAGACACTTGAAAATAAGGTAAAAACATCGTCCGTTAGAATGAATGAAAATGTTTAGATACTTAAATAGCAGAGTTTTACAACAAAAATGTCAGAGAATAGCATAAGCTAAAGCTAATGTTAGCCACAAAGTTTAAAGAAAGTAAAACTCACCTATCTGTGAATGTATAACGAGGCTACATCTTAAAACCTTTCTCAAGTTTACTTGTTGGAGCTTCGGATCGATGTACATTATTAATTGTTACCTTGGAAAAGCACTGCAAACACCCGGTGTAAAGTGCCGTTTTCAATAGATGGGATGGGAAAGAATTGAGCCGCTTTAACCGAACGCAGAAGCTTATGTGCAAAGAGCCGGTTTGGAAAGAAAAGCTAAGGTATATTATTAAAACTTTTCCTCTGTACCGTCTGTATGTAGGCACGTGCAGCTTATACACCGGTGCGGTTTATGCATGTACAAAAATGCGCTGGGTGCGGCTTATAATAAGGTGCGCTCTATGGTCGGGAAATTGGGGTATATGGAATTGTTTTCGTTGTATCTTTAATACTACAGTTAGTATTAGGACAAGCCAACACTATATTTAGAATTTGAAAGAACAGTTTTTGACATCACAAATATGTAAAAAGAGTAATGACTATAGCTGACATCTGATTTATGACATTTGTGTTCATGAGCAACTTAAAGTTAATAAAAAATTTATTGTAGGTTTGTTTCCATCTCTCCTAAATATATCATGAAATATTTTTGCTGATTTTGTAAGCATGCAAGGGGGTGTGGAAAGACTGTCTTGGCATAAATACATGCTTATTATTGTTTAAACAATAGTTATTTTTGTGTGCAATATTTCCCTCCCCGTGCAAAAAACCTGATCAAAAAATATTCTAGTTATTAATACCACCAATCCCAGTTCACCAAAAACTAACCACCTTTTTTATTGAATAATAATAATATGAAGTATGGTTTGGGTAGCACATTGTAATTTCTGGACATGCTACCAAAGGCCTCGTTATGAGGCCTTTGAGTAACTTAAGTGAATGAAGCACCAACAAGTTTTAGCCACAAATCAACCAGACACACAGAGACACACTTGCAGATTATGTCACAGTGAGACCTCTTGTTTGTTCACCAGCATTGTTGTTGTTGTTGGTTGCAAATACTGCATATTGTCGCTGGAAATACAGATTCATACATTACTTCAAAAGTATTATTTTTTTCAAGTTTTATATTGAAACAAAAAAAACAACTGAAAAATCTTTGGAGAGATTCCTTGTTGAATGAAAATAATTTATATATTCCACCTTTATCTCGTTGCCTCAATCTCTCAAATAATATCTGAGCATCAACTGCCCTCTTGTGGAGAAACCTTTGTACTTTTGTCACATCAATGGCTTTGTTTTCAAATGCAATTGGAGTTTTTCTTAAAAAAAAAAACCCCAACAACAAACAAGCAAACAAACAAACATATGGATATAGGCTACAATATAATATAAAGTCTTACTGTTTATTTCAACTCTAAAGAGGAATAATTCCCAAAGTGAATTCCAATTGTAAAATGAGAAATAATATGAATATTTGAAAATATCTGAAAGTGAAACTGCTTGAATATGCAAAATAAATAAATAAATAAATGTCTCTACAAAAGTAAAATAAAACCACATTCTAATTTTCTTTGGGAATTAAGTTCTTCCAAAATCTAATGAAAATATGGCGTCATTTCTGTGCCACCAATTGGGGTAAGTGAGCTATCTGTGCCCACGCATCTTTGTGAACGAACAATAATTTGAATCACGTGCGTTTAAATCTCAGAAAAGCTCACTCTGTAGTGCTTCGGCACTCACTCATCTCTTGACAACTCTCTCAGTCTGCTCTCTGCTCACACTTGGCCGTTTCTCTGCCCTCGCCACTTCGTTATATGTAAATGAACTAAATCACCAGCCAATCACAGACAAGTATTTCTTTATCCGGCAGTTTGGTGGACCTCAGTTCCAGACTTTAGTCTTTAGCCTCCAACAGGGTTTCTTCCAGGTTCCCCTGAATTTCTTTCCATCTGTACCGTCAATTCTGACCAATTTCTTCAATGCTGGAGAAACGAATCTCCACACCATGATGCTTCCAACACCATTTTTCACTGTGTGGACAGTGTGTGTAGTAATTGGAGACTATTTCCGTATTTACAGTGGTGTTTCAGTGCAGTTGAAGATAAAGTTGATGCTCGCCCACAGTCAGGTAAGGTCAGCGTGTTTATAGTTCTGGACATATTTCAGGCGCCCAACTTCCACGAATCATAAAAGAGAGATTTATTGGATTGCAGAGCAACAACAGGCAAAGCAATCCAATAAATGAAAGAAAAATAGAAAACCTTATCAGGCATTTCAATTAGGCTCAGCAGGAGAGGAAGAGACAGACAGACAGACTCCCTGCTTGTTGTCCCTCAGACTTTTCTGATTTCAGATTTAGGGATGGGAGCCAGAAAATCTATTTTCAAAAAGACCAGCATTGACATCATAATGAATATTGGTTAAAAAAAAAATAATAATAATATATATATATTCTCATGTGTAAGCTCTCCAAGTGTTATTTTTCCCCATCTAAGTTTCAAAATGTTTGTTGCACTCCGAATCAAACTTTAAAGGAAAACAAAAAAAGGTCAACTCCGAGTTTTTACGACTTCTCGGCTGCTTCACCCCAATTCACCTAGGCAAGTCTCCGGCTCCTCATCATTCCTGGAAATCCACCCAGCAATGAACGTCCGGTCCTAAAACTCAATTATCTCAATGACTGACATCCTACAACAGAAAAATCGTATCCACATTCTATGCAGATGAATCTACCTTGTAAAATCTCAACTATAATTTCACCCCTTCCCCAGCCCCGTCCTCATAGAATCCCCAACCAAGCTAATTCACTCCATCCCTTTTCCGTATCGTGCAACAGTCATTTGAGCGAAAAGGGAAGGGCCAAACAAACACATACACACAAAATCCACCTACTCCCCCCCCGCCCCCCCACACACACACACACCGCTCCAAAAAAATAAAAATCTGTTGTCCAGATGCAGTCTCCACATACCACAGCTGCACTAACACCGCTTTATACAACAAGTTGGCTCGTCGTTAATGTCGACTAGAGTGCCGGATGCGCCCTGTTTACCCTTCTGCCTCCGATCACTCCCAGCTCTCCCCACAACCCCCAGCAGCGTCTGTATCCCATCATCGCTCCATCTTTATATATCCTCATAATCACTCTGATGAGGTTATGAGGCCTGTGGCACGCGTGCTGCATTCCTGGGAGGTGATGCGAAACAGAAATGCGTTAAATTCCTGATCTGGAATCCATCGCAGGGGGTTTATAGCACATCTATGTGTGTTAGAGTGTGTGTCTGTGGACGTCGTTAGAACGTCTAAAACTATTTGTATCCCTTAGAGTTCATATTTTCTTTCGTTACAACCACAAATGTCAATGTGTTTTCTAAAGATTTTCTGTGATAGGCCATGGCAAGGAGGTGCAAATGTATGAAGTTAAAGGAAAATTAATCATGGTTTCAAAATTCTTAGCAAATGAAAATGTGAAAGGTAAGGGCATGCTTGAGTGTTAAGCCCCTTTTAATTTGATACTACTAAATAAATTCCAGGATAGCTGGAAAGAAGCCATGTAATTTTTAAAGTTGCAGTTGCTACAAAACCATGTCAGATGAGCAGCTTGTACGCTTCATAACACAGCATTTCACACGACACATCATCTTTATGGTGAAACATGATGATGGCAGAATCACGTGGGAATGATTTACTTTTCAACAGAGAAAGAAACACTGACACAGGCCATGACGCACCACTTGTGTCCGATCCTTCACGCTGACATACAGGCTTTGAGTCGAGGGTCCCTTTATGAACCACTAGAGTCACGAGGTCAAGTGTATCTGTGAGAGTATCTACTGGAAATCCCACCAGCATAAATATGCACTTCTGTACTTCTGAGCTCCTGCCATGAGTCGGTACATTGCTATTTTTTTTTTTTCAAGTAAAATATTTTAGTTTGTGTTTTCCCCCAAAGTGGATATGTTTTACTTTGCCTTAGTGCCTCACTTCCTGTCTGATAGATGACATTCCTGTCAAATTGTTGCGTAGTTCCGACCAAGGTAAACTTCTCTAAGTCAGAGTTGACTGCTAAGATAGAGACGGCGTCTCTATCTTAGCAGTCTCTATCTGCAGTCTCTATCTACGAAGATAGAGACTGCTAATTCCCTGGAACTGCATCTCCAGTTCCAGGGAATCGCTAGCGGCCAGTGAGGCCCCATTAGCTGCATCATCCGACCAACTTTTCTATTGGATCCGATGCCAAATGGGATCAAGTGTATCTTGGCCCAAACATGTTAAAGTTAATGGAGCCTCCTACAGAGCGAGCCTTAGCAATTCCCCGTGACTCCAACTGTCCAACCAAGACAAATGTGGGGTCTAATTTGGTGAGAACGTTGCAGCAATTTGTCGGAGTGTCACCTTGAGCGGTTCATGTTCATGCTGTGTACGTACTGTCACATGAATTCTCAATCTTGCTTGTCTGTAGAGGGACCGTTGTGTCGTAGCCTGTATGTGAGGGAAGACTTGGATGTGAAGAGTTGGACGTGGAGTCTGTCTTGGTTCTTGTAATTGAGACGTACATCATCAGATTCAATTTTCCATTGGCTCAGATGCTAACGGAACCAGCGTGTATCGGCCTTAAGAGATAGGAACGACTTGATAATGGTCAATAGATTGATTCATCTTCCAGCAACTCAGAATGACAATTAGCATACCTCAACCTATGCTGCGGTGAATTAGATCAAAGCATATTCATGTCAGAAAACCAACTTTCATAGATGTTGTCCATCCATCCAGTGTTACTGGGCTTGGGCTATGTTACCAACACAACATAGGGTTGGACATAAAAATGTCTTATTGGAGTCATTCAGGTGCATTGTTAACACACAAATCTTTTCAGACTCTTATTTGAAAAATAACATACATGTTTGTCTGTCTTTTCACCATCATGCAACTTTTAGTCTCTCACAGAAACCCCCTAAGGAGTACAAACTAATAGATGTTTGCTGTTGTAAGTAAATACTTTTCCAATGCACTGTTTTTTTAAGCGTACCTCCCTCCTCCCTTGACTTCTAACATCTGAGACAGTTGTAAGACAACCAAGTGTTTCCAAAAATATATAGGGTTTGAAAGTTTTAGGAATTTTGGGTATTTACAGTGAATGAGGTTCTCATGGCACCCGAGGGACGTAAGTTTAAGGAGCAGAATTGTATCCGAGGAACAGTAAAGCCAAACACCTGCAGAACATTTCCCTTCCTTCACCACATTGCACATGGAAGTTCATGAAACCCAGGGGTGTGATAGCAGAGCATTAGCAGGTCATGGAGGCAGACAAAAAGAGACGGACAAAAATAGCATTTTCACATTATAGATTTCCATGGAAAATCAAAGGACCCCCCTTACCCCGAGACGTTCCCGCTAAGGGCCAATGATGCGAACAGATGTCCTCCTCTGCCTCATAAAACTGAAAAGCACTTAACAGGAACGAGAGAATGCAGATTTATCAGCCGCATTCCGCTGCGCGAGAACCGCGGTGACGACTGCCAGAAAGACTGCTGTTGGCTCATTGTTGGAATGTCACCTTCAACCTCATTTCACCTGCATGTCCTCCTTCTTGACCACAACCACATGTTTCTTCGCTAAACACCCCCGCACCCCCCCATCCACGCCACCCCCTGAATCCACCCTCCTGACATTTCACAATACCGTATTAGAGTTGGACTTGTTTAATGTGGGACTAACACCAGAGACTGAAGGTTTTGGTTTTGAAATTCCATGAGGTTGTAGGGTGCGGGGAGACAAAATTCAGGACGAGGAATCTGGCTCCAATCAGTGCATCTGACTTAGGTTGTCTCTGCGCCCACAGGAAGTCCAAGCCTGAGGCCGCAGCGGGGAAATCAGACCCCTCTTCCTCGATTGTTCCCTCCAGATTATAAATATCTCCTGACAGGCCAAAGGTCATCTCTGTGCCACTCAGACTTCCTTTTTTTTTTTTTATTTATCATCGTCCCTTACAGGTAAGAGGTAAGTAAATGACTGCACAACAGAAATGAAGATGCAGGCACATTTGTACACAGAGGATATTTTAACTGAACCACTTCAGACAATAGGTGACGGGTCACCGACGGCGTCACTACGACGCATTTAAAGAACGCCTGACATGACGAGACGGAAGGACTTCAAAAGTCAGAGACTCATCTTCTTCCTCCCCTGTGAACACAGAAGAATGTGCAGCAAGGCGCAAATATAAAACACAAGTGTAGAAGAGGATCAAGAAAAAGAAAAAAACACCCTGCAGCCCCCCATGGACTGCTGCATTCCTGCCAGCGCATGAAGCTACATCCCTCTCTCTCTCTTCCCCCTTTTTTTGTTTCAGCTGAAACAGTCAGACTTATCACAGCTGAGCCACATTTGGAGATGGCCTTCTCCCAAAGCATTTGCTTACACGCATCCTACCTAATTGCACAGAACGCATGCGATCGTGCAAAAAAGAAAAAAAAAATCTAACCGAGCGCAGCAGGTTTGAACGGAGCAAGTCAAGTGAAGCTGGTGTTTATCTGGTGAAGTGTTTGGATGAACCATGGAGGAGAGCAGCTGAAGGTTTTACCATCTTCACGCTCCAGGCGTGTTTCAAGCTTTTGGTTGTAACTATTTAAACAAAAAAAAAAAAAAACGTCTTTGTGGTGAGACAGCCACTGGTGGTAGATTCACTAATAAAAACCAATGACAACAATAGCTGTCTTATATAACAGTTACCAACTGTTTTGTCACAACCTGGTTTTTCCCCCTTACATGTCACCGTTTTCCATCTTAAATTTTCCATCAGATTGAGACCCAGATTGTTTGTCATTCCATTGATTTTTTTCTTTTTTTTTTCTGTCTAAGCTCCCAACATAGTGAGAGCTGCAGGACTATCAAGTTGAACAATGAGAGGATAAGGGATTAGTGCTGCGAATCAATTACAAGGAGTCAGACAAAATTTTAGCGCCGCGCTAAACGTTGGAATCTTGAAATGCAAAAATGCTTCACGTCCTAAAAGGAATATGAAAGAAAATCTTTTATTGCCTAAAACTTCTCAGGTTGTTTACACTCAGGACGGATTAAAATAAGTTGTTTTATTTGAAATGTAATTTAGACATGTTAACGATAAATTCCACTGAACTCTGAATTACAATAAATAGGCTACATCAATTTCAACTTTTCAAAGATTTTATGAGGTGTTAATCACACCAGGGACACATAGTCAATGAAAACAAGGATTACAACAATGCATTGTTACATGATACACAAACAGCTAATTCAGGGAAGTTATACAACTCTATACTAATATTCCTGTTACTTACAAATACTCTGGAATTTCCCAATAAATAGCTACATACCACCTCGGCTTAAACGTCCATCACAACGCTTTTTCAGTTAGATTTAATGCTGACCGCACCAGTGTGACGTTACATTGTTTTGTTTTGTTTTTTTTGCTCAGGCAGCATCAGACAGGTAAGTAGGTAATGAGAGAGAGGAAAGACACGGGTCAAAGGTCACCTGGCCGGGAATCGAACCTGTGACAGCCGCTTCATGGTCTAAGGCCTCCATATTGTGCTTAACCCCTGAGCCCTGATTTTACATCGCTGACCGCAGTGCTCCTGTGGACTGACCCTCCACTAATTCGATATGATGAAACGTCGATGTCTAACTGCACACTAACAGTTTAAAGAGAAACGTCAGTAACGTTCCACACTAGTTGAACTGCAACTAGAGCTTGTACATGTTCCTTATATGTGAAACAAGCACATCTAAGCAAGTCTATGAATTTGAACAGCCTCTATTCAAAATATGAACGAGACGAGAATGTCTGTTTGTCAAACGCTTCGGTGGATTTCCTGAATAGTGATTCTGTCGTTTTAAGGTTTGATCTGCTTTCGAATGACCAAGTAAAATAATAATCACTGTCTGGGTTTCACATCGCAGCTTGAAGAGATGCTAAGCGTTCGGCATGTAAACTTCTGATTTTGCAGACCTTAATGAGTAAATCTCTGACATATTCTCTCATTTTTATCTGGCAAACAACGATAGTTTTGGTAAATGTAACTCACCAGAGAAGTTTGGTCTGGTTCAACTTCAGACGGTGGGGTTGGGGGGTGTATGTAAATTTCTGGTTTCAACTGTAAATATTTTTGTCTGGGTTTAAAATAAATGTGATCTACGTTTTGGTCTAAATCATTGAAAAAATATGTGTAAACAATGCAGAAGTACCAGAAAGCATAAACTGAAGCAGGCAGCTTTGTTTAATTTAGCATTATAAACTAATGTCATCCATTTCTAGCCATCAGGGTGAAAAAAACAAAAATGAAAAGAATTCCTCCATTTTTCTTTTTCGAGAGACTGATGGTAAATATGACGAGAACTTTACCCGTTTACCCTGTGCGTGAATAGAAACACATTTGGATCTAAATCGTCATTAAATAAGCTGTGCAGGACGTGCACTGATAGCGATATGCTTTCTGGGTTTCATTAGGGACGTCGCTCAGGTTTGTTACCATGAGAAAAATGTCAGCTGTGCAGCCAGAATAACAACTCCAAGCATCCCGGCGATCACACGCAGCTCCAAGGTGAGGAGAGAGTTGTTCGAAACCCAGAGAAGACGCTCTGTTTACAGTCACTCCGTTGTTTGATGAGTAACAGACTTTAATTTGTATTTTAAAAAGTAACAGTCACTACAACAATGACAAAAAACACTGGAATAGCACATGTGGAAAGGTCTTGGACTTGTATATTATATGCTACCCTGTGATTTCAGCACTGGACTGGTTATCATAGATCTTGATTTCAGGATTAAGTGCCGTCTCTATTTCACTTTGTTGGTATGAGCAAATATCACGCTGAAGCAGTAGTATGCAACTTTTATTTTAAAATGTTTCTCCTTTTTTTTTCTTTTTTGCATATTTGTTAAAGCTGTTATGTTGCGACGTTTTTTGAGAAAGATAATCTGTGAAAAAAATCGTCCTACCGTTGTCTGAACAAATGCATCGCTCCAGCCAATCAGAGCCAGGAGGGAGAGTCATGTTCATGAGTAAAATGAACATTGTTCATACCCATAAAATGTAAAATACAAAATATTTTTAAGTGGGCTCTTCATTTTTTTTGTTTTCCCTATCTCTGCTATGCTACAGCTAGTTCCCCTCACCGGAGCCTAACGTGGCTAGCTAGCATGGCTAGTTAGCATGGCCGCAGATGACGACAGATAAATGGTTTACCTGTAACAGTAAGTTGTTTAACACATTTAGCAGCGAGTACATGAGGATGATTGACAGCGCTAAGACCCACCTCCTGGCTCTGATTGGTTGTTTTTGGTCGGGAGCGGTTCATTTCCTCAGGCGGCAGTAGCAGCTCAGGTGGAGGAGGTCGATCTTTTCACAGACTATTTGTCTCGTAACAAACTGTCACAACATGGCGACAGTTTGAACAAATATTCCAAAAGATATATTTGCAAAAGTTATTGACTAGCAGACTTTCATTTTCAAGTCAGACGATTTCCAGTTTATTTTTGCACGTTGCTGGTTTTATCCTCGAGATGGAGCAAATTTCCAGAGAGGTGTGTAAAGCTCAGTCTCTGGATGAGCAACTCTGCTAGCAACAAACGGTTCTGTGTTGAAATGAAATATGCAGTTCTGTTCCGACAGCATTTAAGATTTTCTGCAGAGACCTACATCTTGTACCAAATTTCACGTGTTTTTACACATAAAAATGAACAATTTTCCAGAGTTAAACCTTGCTGGGAAGCTTGAAGAGGCAAACTTTTTAAAAAAAATGTTCTAAATCCACAAGTTTCACAATCATGCTTCAGAAAGTGACAAAACATCCCTTAAAGCTCTAATGAAGACAATGTGAAAGTGATCCTTTGGTTCCAAAGCTACAGATAATCCCCCGTTTCTAATGATGTGTTACACAAGCATTTAGCACGCTGCAGTTCCAGGGTAACATTTCAGAGGGTCTGAATCACTCGCTGAGGAAACCAGAGGGAGTGATGGCCAGAGATGCAAGCCAGATTTATTGTTTCGATCCACTGTGAATGCAGCATTGGGCGGGTTGGGATCTGAATGGGAATCGGTGGGGGGCTGAGCACGCAAAGCTGCTCATGACTCATGACTGCAGAATGCCATGGGACAGGAAATATAATATCTAATTACGATTTTTTTTTTTTAATGTCGGAAGGCTAACAATAGTAAACATGCTATTTTCGAAACACGTTCATGGGCCCCTCGGGGGGATCCATCACTTGGAACTGAGGGAGACGATGTGTGATGAAGCATCTTGGAAATGAAATCTGAATTTGCTCTGCTTGTTGCCTTCATCCAAGTCGAGAGAAAAGAAACAAAAAATCCCCAAAAAACCGTAGCAACTATTTGCAGACGGGTGAAAAATGTAACACCCAACGGCGATGATGAGATTAACGACGATTACCTTAAAATGAGGGAGTATAAGATGGTGATTATGTTTGACTTTAGTGCCTAGTGGGATGTGTGTGGAAGTATTAAGCAGATGTAAAGTCTGAAAAACAGATAGAGAAGGGTCCAATCTCTAGCTTTCAAACTAAATATCGTTTTCCTCGTGATTCTCAGAGATTTGTTGAGCAATCAGGAAGTCGTAGCGACTTTCACGCCATCACATTGTGACCTAATTTGTTTGCAAGGTGGGTAGGTAAATACTTAATCTTAGACATTGAACGCTGAACAAAGCTGCTTCCACAATTAAACACACTACAAATAAGCCACGTGAACACCACAATAAAATAAAACAAACACTTATTGCTCAATAAAAACACATATTGCACATTCCCGCATTCATTCCAGCAAGTAAACGAACCAACGAATCAGACCAGAGCGTCAGAAGCATTTTGCATTAGCATGAGAAAGTACGGAATGTACGGAAGCATGAAAGAAAAAGGTGACTGTTCACTTCCAAAGAAAAATAGCGTTATAGTTTAACAGGCGGGAAAAAAACAGTTTTTTGTGTGTGGTCTTGTATTGGATGCATTGTGAGGACATTTTCCTCACACAAATTTGAGGAAAATGTCCTGGAGTACGTATTGGTGCATAGTGAGGACTCCTCCTAAGAGGAAGTTCTGTTTGGCGTTAGGGTTTGGGTTTAGGACTAAGATGTGAACTGGTTTCGGGTTAGACATGTAGTGGTAATGATCAGGTTTTGGGTGAGAGTCTGAGTTTGGCTATTGACATGTCGCGTGTTACTGCTTACATCCAGAAATTTCGCGCATGCACACAACGCTGAAGAGCAAAAAGACGATTCATTTGCTTGCTGTCCACAAGTGCTCTGCGGCTGTAGAACAATTACTTTAAGATGAAACCTGGAGATGTAAGTATTATTCGTTTATGTCAGCATAACACAGCAAAGGGAAAACAACACAGAACAAGTCAAAACCACTCATACCCTTTTGGGCTATGTGGCCTGTCGCCATAGCAACTGACTGACAAGAGCTCCACTGGTGTATCAGAACTCAACACCAAAAAATCACACAAACATTCCCCACATAAAAAAACAGAACATTCAGTCTGTTGCAGTTTTGTTTTCAGGCTTGATTTTTATTTTGCGATTATTAATAAGTGATGGCCTGACTAGCTAATTTAATAAGCTAATTAGTTAAACACCTGCGCTACTGATCCATTACGAGAGTTAGTGTGTGGGTTGTCTTCTTTTTTCTTTCTTTTTTTTTAACAAACGCAGAACTTTGCAGCACATCTAGATGTTAAGGTTGTCAAAGTCAAGCTAAGCATAGCTGATCTACTTTCCCTTGCTATTTTCTTTTTATTAAAATACATAATTGTTGTTGGAAGTTGGAAGTCAATACACAGTCAGTTTGATGAAAGTAAACGGATGTGTGTGGGTGTGTGTGTGGGGGTGTGTAGTTGTGTGTGTGTGTGATGATGGTTTGAGGTACAGAATGTCGGTCGGTGCACCCCGGCATGTTTTTAGTGAAAGTGGTCGGGAACCTACTGTTTCTGGCAACAAGGCTCTCATTGGTCAACACTAATGTTGCTTTTCATCCAGAACTCAACGAGATGCTGATGTCCATCACTGCCACAGACTTCGCTTACAGGTGCTGAACTTTCTGGCAATCAGGATCCACTTTCAGTCCTGCTCGACCTCCGGTGGAATGCTAGGACTCTCCAGATGGGCCCCTGGTGTGTTTTGCACTTTCAACACAACAAAAAGACAAACCAGAAACAAGTTTCACCGATTCCTCTTCAAATATGTCAGTCTCTCTTATGAGTCACGGAGTTTCGAAAGCCGTGTCAGTCAGATCGCCTAAAGCCACATTTCAAGGCTAATCCCTCGTGAGCTAAATTTACAGACTGACCGCTGGGGGGGAATTTAAGGACTTCTTATTTATTTTTAAGCTTTCTCTCTTAGATTTTTGATTTACAGGACATACTTCTCCTTATACACCTACAGCAAGTCTATTTTTCACATTTCATATGTCATGAGTCAACACAAGAAAATCTGTTAATGTCCACAAATCATTTTCCTAAATAACACCACAATCTGACATCTCCAAATGCTTCTATACTATTGTATCTACTGCTGTGGATACAATAGTTATCTGCAGCAGTGACTCATTTTGCTTTTTTGAGCCGAATGAATGACAAATTGTAAATTATTATTTTGCAGCGGCCACATACAGTCACATTACATAAATTAAAATGTGAATTCGAGTGAAGCTCATCTGTCATTCTAAAAGCCCCTTCTGAAAATAACATAGTTTTTTATAAGCCCACATTTTTTACATTTGCTTATTGATCTACTGCAACATTCTTATCATAAATGTCATTTTTTAAATAAGCTGTACTTAAGGTTTGAAAATGTCACTATTTAACGTGTTTTACAGGGTTTTCAAAATGAATGCTTCAATGATCTTGTAATTTTTTGAATGTGACTCTGTGGTGCTAGCTTGATTTGAGAGCCAAACAACACATTGTTATAGAAACACAAACTCTAGACAGACTAAAAGAGCATTCACTTTAGCAGTGTATTGACATTTATTAAAAATTAAACCCCCGCAAGTAAAACAAGAACCATGTTTAGAAAAGTCAGACTTCCGGCTACTTCCATTCACTACCGATCTGATACGCAACCTCTGCGCAACTCCATGACGTAAAGCAGATGTTTTTTTAGTAACACTGTTGTTTGGAACTCATTAGGACATCAATGCTACTTACAGTAAGAGCAAAAATGACTTTCTGCTTTTTTCCCCGACAGAATTTATCAGAATACAGTTTTTGGCAAGTTTATCCACTCACTATGTTGGTTCACTACAAGAAGGCTGGGCTTATAAATATTTGGCTAAGATCCTGGTCTGTTAGGTCTCTAAGCGGCCACTCTTAGAAAACACTAGCACAGCTTTCTCATCCCCCGGATAAATGATCACTTGTTCTTCGCTGCCTCGTGCTTGCTCGCTTTCTTTAAAGTGGCAGTATCATGTATTTTCCAGGCACAGATTGCCATTTTATAGCATAATCAAGTAACTATGTTCACTTCAGTTCTTATTAAAAAGCTACATATAGCAAACATGACTTGCAAAAATGACTTTGTGATTTAACACTTTGAAATTGGGTCTCTGTCTCTTTAAGAAACTCCTGCTCTTTCTGAAACTGGGTCCTCTATTAACCCTTTAACAACATTTTTTATCAGCGTTTCACTGAGAAGTAGCTCTTATAAAGACGCACAGTTCCACCAGATGTTTGCGAATAGCTGCTGGCTAGTCTGATGGGGCTGAGTGGAGGACACACGGGGTAGTTGGAAGGTAGATTTGGAAACTGCAACTCTGAGGAGGAGCTTCGACCATGGAGACCTGCTGATGCTTTTTTTTCAGAGCCAGTCGAGGTAACCGCCATGTTTCAGTCCACAGGAAGATCTAACTTTAAACCCAGACTGTACTGACTGAGTCTGCTTGATAAAGTATTAAGATTTGGATTTGGCTTTTCTAGGAACATCTGGGCTAAAGTAAAAACAAGAGATTAAAATTATTGCCTCAGCTAAACAGTCCAGGCTAATATTTCTCTGTCAGACTATGTGCAACATAGTTTTTCCCTCGGGCAAATTGGTATTTTCCACTCGACGATTCCTGAACTTGTAGCTCGCCACCAAAAAAGGAAAAACACACGCACGACATTTGTTTATTTCTCTCGTTGTTTTCTGCATTGTCTTTTGGAAAAAAGAAAGAAGAAAAAAACAAAACGCAGAGGAATGTTCGGGCTGCCTATCTGGAAAAAAAGGCATTTTGAGGAAACGCTCTTTCAGAGCAAAGAGAGAGAGAGAGAAAAAATTCTTCTGTCACATTCCAGAGCGGCCGAGTTAATGAGAGCCTCACACTTCCTGCACATCATTCTCCAAAGTAATAAAAACGCTGGATGAAATGTGGAACTATAAATAGTCTCAAAGTAACTAATAATATCACATGCTGGCTGGCTGCCACTGTTGAGCTCATGCTGTGTTCTACTGACCCATCGGTGTGGAAATCCACCGCAGCTTCATCCCGAGAGGCATCCAAAGAAAACTACTCTGTCTCTGTTTCTTTTTTTTGTAACAATGAAATCAGTTCATACAGAAACACTAGAAGTCCATTTTAAAATCAAACCGGTTTGTACCTTCAGAGCACCGTTCGGGTCAAATTCTGGGGCTCATGATCAACATGCGGAACATACAAGTAAGAATCTGGACGGCATCCGAGGACAGAGCGATGAGCCATTTTCCAGAGACGTAGCGCTGTGTTCCTTCTGCATTAAAACCAGTAGCTCACTTGCTACTTAAAGCTGCATTGTGTTACTTTTATAAAAATATTATTTTAGATATTTTTCTAAACTGTCACCATGTCGTCAATGTAAGGCATGGGACACATAATCTGTGAATTTTTTTTTTTTTTTGCTTCTTTGCCTTTTTCCAGTGCTAACTAGAAACAACCAATCAGAGCCAGGAGGAGGCGTGACTTAGCGCTGTAAGTCATACTCCGTGTGGCGCTCCTCATCCCCACTTTGCTCTCTGCTACGCTGCAGCTAGCAGAGCCTGTAGTGAATGCTAAGGCTAGTTAGCATAGCTACCGATGACGGCGGGTACACTGTTTTCTTGTAACGGTAAGTTGTTTCGGCGCCGGGTAAGCGCTACACATTTAGCAACGAGTACATGAGAATGATTGACAGTGCCAGGTCCCGCCCTCTGTCTCTGATTTGCAGAGCATTTCTTCGGACAGCAGTAATAGTTCAGGGAGGACGTGAAGGAGAGTGATTTTTTATTTTTTTTCACAGATCTGTTTTGTATTACGCTGTCATGACAAGGTGACAGTTTTAAAAAATAAGTAACGAAACATTTTTTTTTTTAAATTACCTACTGCAGCTTTATGCTGTTTTCTTGTTGACGCACTCCAGTTTGGAGTCTGCTTTGATTTTAGTGCTGTAGTGAGAAAACACTTCATGTAAGATAAATTCAGATTTCTGCACAGTGGGAAAACATCTCTGCTGTTCTTAGAAATGTTTAAGACCTACAACAGTCCGACCTGCAGAACATGTGTATCTCAAGAAAGTGTAATGGGACCAATATGGTTGTCATTCATCAGTTATTAATTACAAGCTAATTAATTAATTAATTAATAATTGCATGTACATTGACATACTTCATAATTTCCACTGGAAATTTGGCTACTGAAAGTGGCAAATTAATTAAAAAAAAAATTGCTGTGTTTTATTAGTTTTTAAAGTAGTATTTATGTGGCGATAGTTGCACATAAATACAACTATCACCAAACGGAAAGCCCCTCCCCCGGCTTTCCGTTTGCAGCGCTGCATGGCTCATTAGTGCGGCAGGCTCCAGGTGTGCACGCCAACTATTTCATTCTCCAGGGCGCTGGCTGTTTGCTCGGTTGCACGTGTCCAGGAGAGCTTCCTAACTGGGTCAGCTTTCATGTTGTGGCTCCTCAGGATGCTACAGGTCAGCCTTGGGACCCAAAAGAAGGCGCTGGCGTTTTTTGGTCATGGTGGAGATTATTTTATAGGATACAACAACATACCACGAGATATAGCTGTACTTTGTGTTGTTTCAGAAGTTAAAATGAAGCAAAGCATGGTGTGTTTAAACCATGTTGAAGTCTCCAGCAGAGAAACTGCTTGAGATGTCTTTTTACTGTTTTATGAATTTTGCTCTTCATAATAAAACATAATAAAACATAATTATGCCCATATGACCACAGACACGTTGCAGCGTGACGTCACGAGCCCCCCTCCCTCTCTTCCTGCTGGAGGGCAAAAAACTGCTGGCCAATGACGACTAGCATTGGTTTTAGCTGTTGTCGACACAATGCGCTAAATCTTAAATGTGTGCATGATATTTAAAAGAAAAGAAATGACACAATGATTTACTACTAATTGTCAACAAGACAACAGCAAGATAACAAGGTCAGGAAAAAGTTTTAATAGAAAAATAGTGAAGAAGAAGATGGAAGTAGGTCAGTTATCCTAAGCTTGACAACTTAGAACACTTAGATTCGCTGTTGAGTTTGATGTATTTTGGTTCAGTAAAAAACAAAAAAAGTGACTCACACAGCAACCCAGATCATCAGGTGTTTAAATTAGCTAATCTACCACTGCTGTAGATTAGCTAATAGCAGTGTTAGTAGAACTAAACCAACTTAGTAATAAACATCAAGCTTGAGAACATAAAGCTGTAACGGACTGAATATTTTCTTTGTACAGGAAAGGTTTGTGTGGAGTGAAAATAGTCTCAAAATATTTGTGCGTGTGTAAAAGTATTTGTGCATGTGTAATACTTGATTTGTAAACCTTAAAAATAAAATACACTTTCTCCTACCCCTACAAATGTTGAAAAAGTAGGCATAAGTCACCTGGTACACACACTCAAAACTGCATTTACACACAGATCCGGTTATGAGTGCATGAGTATTTTTTTTCCTCCTCCAAATTTAGCGGCACTAGTGGCTCACGTTTTTTGACAGTAGACTGACAGGAAGGAGGGCGAGGAGAGGGGGGAAGGACATGCGGCAAAGGTCGTCGGGACCGGGAGTCAAACCCACGCGTCCGCGTCGAGGACTAAGGCCTCCAAACGTGGGGCGTGCTAAACCCCAGCGCCACCACAGCATGAGTATTTTTGACTCATTTCACACTTCTGGAGGTCCCAGATTTGTGTGTAGATGGTGCGTTTACATGCTAGTAGAAAGCTGGGTCATCTGTTGTTTTGCTCTGAGTCTAGTGTTTTTATCGGCAAACATCTTCAGGAGATTATGGCAGTTATGGATGTTGGTCACTATCACTGAAACTGTATTTTGTTGCTTCAGCAGTAATGCTGGTCTACCTTCATTCAGGACGATGTACCTTCAGGAACTTCGTCTGCTGCTGGACTTTATTCACCAGAACAAACTTCATTTATGTTGACTTCTCCATATATTTAAGAATTTAGTCTAATGTTCACACATAGACCTCAAAATTATCAATTAATCAATTAATCGGATGATAAATGAAAACAAACTCAGCCATTTCCATTGGCCTGATTTATCGTTTCTCTATATTAACTCTCTTTCTACCAAAAACTGGATGACAAAAGTCGTCAGTTTGGTACTTTGGTCTCGACTAGCCGTTATTTTGAAAGGCAATTTTGTTTACAAAGACTTCAAAATTCATGACTCTTTTTTTATTTTGCATATTAAAAATGTCTTCCAGTTCCAGTGAACTTTAAATTCCTTAGAATTTAAAGTTTAATGACCTTTGAGAATATGCTCTTGCATTATTATTTTGTCATTACCATTATATTACTTTAAAAAACTGTCTCAAAAGAACAATATCATCGTTTGAGAACCTCTGGAACAATTTATCATACAGTAACATTTTTCATGGTGACACACATCCCCCAGAATCTTCACATTAAACTTTTTGTGTCTGGATCTCTGAAATCCACAGAGAGCCCATTTCATCGGCCCTTAAACTAATATATACCTCATCTGCAAACCAGGACAAAGCTGCTGTTCCTGTTTGTCTTCATTTCTAGTTGATTAATGTAGATGGTAAAATATATTCAGATGGTTTGGATTTTCACAAGCAGTACATTTCTTTCTCAATTGATATTTTGACACAATTAACAGCTAATAAACACATACTAAAGAAAATAAATATTTGATGAATTTATTTAAAGCGCCACTGCAAAAATAGCCTCCACAGCAAAACATTTAATGCATAAACATTTGATCAACATAGAAACAAACATTTCTACATACATTGTGATGATTCAAGTCATTTTCAGCAATGTTCTGTCATAGTCAGGCCTGTCGGTGCATCGGCTGTTCAGGAAAATCAACATACATTTTTTCTAACACTAACTGTATATTTGTACTTTTTTTCTGCATCTTCAGACAATCTGCAGATTCTGGGAGGTTCAACATCAAAACCTGAAGCTTCAAACTGAGACATCATCTGGACCAAGACTCCTTTCAAACAACTACAGTAGTTGACCTGCTCTGTTGGTGGACATCATGGTGTTTCCTTAATCTCTACAGACTGACCGTGGTCATCTTTGAATACACAGCTTTATGGTGTTTTCTTTTGTTCATTGATTATAGTAAATATTTGAACATCCATGTAAGTTTAAAGGCATTTCATTAACTTTAGGTAGCTGTGAAACCACCCGTGTTAATCTGAACCTATTTTGTTACAGATTCAACAGATTTGTTGCGATCTTAAATATTTAATCTGTCCTTTGTGTGCAGTGAAATTAACATTAAAGTTAATTCAGGAAACTCTTTTGTCATCTTCTTCTTTCTATAGTATAAATCAAATGATGCCTCTATTAAAATCATCTATTTGTCACATCAAACTTTCTTTCTGTTATAAAGCAGTGGTCAAACTATGGCTAAACGTTTATAATTTACTTTCAACAAATGGAAACCAAAATGGTTTTAAAGTAAAGACACTATGAATATCCTCATCTACCTCAACACAGGTAAAGTTTCCACTGTATGCAAGTAAATGTGATTATAATTGAGTGAAAATTGCACAGCAGGGCTTTAACTCCAGTTCAGGAGCGTTGGTGTCCTCCAACCTGTAGATGTCAAATCATGAGGTCAGAGGTCATTAGCACGACTCTGGAGAACTTGTCGTAAGCAGCCATTTAATTCAGGTGTTTTGTACCAGGACGTATCTAAATGTCGCAGGACATCAGACATCGATGGCTGGATCTGAGGATCAGTGTGTTCCTGCAGCAGCTCCATCGGATCAGAGGGTTGATGAGATCTGAAAGGTTCTGATCCTCCAGAAAGTAAAATAACACCAGACCCGATCCACCGGTCAGCCGTTTCGTCCTGTGTAGAGATGAATATAAAATGTTATTTATACACTTAGAAATTCAATAAATTAGAATCGAAAGGCAATTTATTTCTCTGAATTATATTCACTTAGTGAATAAAGTAGAAGGCAAATCAGAACATCTCACAAACTATAAATACAAATATTGGTCAGCAACATGACTTAGGAATTTGATTGGAACCTGTTGGGCAAAACCGATACAATAAGATCCACCCAGAGATAAATTTTATGGATAAAATGGATTAAAGACTCAAACTGTGCTGAATGTGACACTAAAGATACACGGACTCAGCTCCCAACAGCTAAAGTAGCTTAGCTCATATAAACATTAGCTCCTGCTAACAGAAACATGTGAGGAGGACAGAGTATCAAAATACCAGACATAAAAAACGTAATATGAAATTATTTATAATTACTCCATGTCTCATTATAATTGAAGAGCAAAGCCTGCAGGTTTAACTTCTACTTATTCAGACCACCGGGACGCTGCGTCTTGCTTCTTGGTTCCGGCCAGCGAACCATTCCGCCTCTCAGTGGTCGTTTTTCAGACCAGTTAGTCTCCTGTATCACTCAAAAATGCACAATGTGTCTATAAATGATTTTGGGATATTATAAGGCAGTGCTGATATATACCGTTTTCCACCAAACTAACGTACAGGGGTTGGACAATGAAACTGAAACACCTCTCATTTTAGCACCAATACACACAGCAAGACTGGTGAAAGATTGG